>JAFBJQ010040681.1:209856-285920 GCA_016785345.1 Trinectes maculatus | reverse complement strand
ACGGGATTAGGTCTGGGCTGTGTTGTTTTCCAGAGGGTCTATTTCCAGCGCACTCATATTAATTCTCCCCTGCCTCCTCTCTGGCCAGGAGAGGCTTTCTATTCATGTCAACATACTATTGAGTTGATAAGATGGATCATGTCGTCTCCTCCCTGATCCTGTCTCCGTCTTTCTTTCTGGACCCTCTCAGGCCAGCAGCCCGGGCTCTCTGGAAACCTGCCATGTGACATTTGGCTGCCAGCGCTGTGTCGGAAGGTCAAAGTGGGGTGGGGGTGGTGACCGGTGCACATTTCATGGAGATGCAGGGAAGCAGAGCTGCGCGCGGCGTCCAGCACCACCGCCCTGTCCACAGCGCGTCCCTGCGCGCTGCCTGCGGGTTCGGCTGCGCTCGACCAGCAGCCGCACACCAGCAACTGGCGCAAGTGGAGACGTTCGAGCGCAAGTCGAAGCAGCAAAAGCCCAGGTTTACCATGAGCAAAAAGATTTTCCCCTGGATGAAGGAGTCCAGACACTCACATCAGAAACCCGGCAGGAGACTCTCAGGTCTGTATGACAGGAGCCAATGAGCTCTGTTCATTTATCCTCCACTTAACTGAGGAGATCATCGTCTCTCTTCCGTTTCCACGTCCAAAAGCTGGTGGGAGCTTATTACTGCAGTTTATTTCTGCACAAGGAGAAACACACACCGAGTCAGCGTTTAGGTTTGAGGGGTCAGTCAAAGTGACATTTATTTGTACAAGACTTTCCCAAACAAAGCTCAAGTGTCTGACGGAGAAGAAGCTCACACCAGAGCACACACACACAAACGAACCCAGAAATATCTGCACAAAACAAAACATACAAATAAAACGATGCATACAAATTCTATCGAACTCCCCAATGAGGCCTGACAATTATATACTGGAGCAAAAAAGTCGTTTAAGACACCAAAATAGTATACATATATAAATATATGTGTGTGTGTGTCTATATATATATATATATATATATCATCTATTTATTACAAATAAAACCTAAATTAACAGAAAAAGCCACACCACCACAGCGGGAGACCGGAAATAACAAGATCACACGCACACACACACACACACACACATATATATATATATATATATATATGTGTGTGTGGTTTTTTTCTTATGCCTGATGATGCCCATCTGTTTATTCAGGTTTTATTTCTAATAAATATATGATTTATATAATAAATAGATATATGATAATAATAATAATAATAATAATAATAATAATAATAATAATAATAATAATAATAATAATAATAATAATAATAATAATAATAATAATGGAAGAGAGAGAAGCTCAGACAGTGAAAACAGTCACAACTGAATGAGCAATCAGTCATAAGTCGTCTGTCCAACTCCCCTCTGTTTGTCTGCACAGACTGCACCGTCAACAAGAGGTGTCTGAGCGCGAGCCCGGCCTCCAAGCGGACGCGCACCGCGTACACGAGCGCGCAACTGGTGGAGCTGGAGAAGGAGTTCCACTTCAGCCGGTACCTGTGCAGGCCGCGGCGCGTGGAGATGGCCGCTCTGCTCAACCTGCACGAGAGGCAGATCAAGATCTGGTTCCAGAACCGGAGGATGAAGCAGAAGAAGGACGAGAGAGAGCAGGGCCTCAACACCACCACCACCAGCACCAGCACCACCGCCACCTCCTCGCCCCCCTCGTCCCCCTCCGCCGCGGGCAGCCCCACTCTGTCGAGCCTGGGTTATGTCCATCTGGGCGGGGACTACCAGCCGGCCTCTCCCCTGCCTGAGTCCCAGCAGCTGCAGCAGCAGCGGCAGCAGCAGCCGGCCTACCCGGCAGACTACTCCGCATACCCCGCTCCAGGCTTCATGCACGGCCCGCAGTGCAACACGCACAGCAACACACACGCCGCGCACCCGAGTGTAGATGTGTGCGGCTCATATTTCTCCCCGAGCTGCTCTCCTCACGACAGGATCATGCGAGCTCCGAAACTGAGTCATCTGTAGCAGACCGGATGTTGATTTTCTGAATTCCTCGACTCTCCACAGACACAAAACAAAACAAAACAACACAAAACAACAACACCAAAAAATAAAAAACACAACTTCCCTTTATTTATGGGAGAAAAACCCCCAATGATCTAAATATTATTTATTTCTATTTATACATATTTATTCCTTTTCTGCATTTGAACCCACGGTCTTGTCAACCTGAACGCCTCTTACACTCATTAGATATAAGACATATCATCAAGCCCCGCGCGGCTGAAACTTAACTTTAACTGCTGTTATGGGATGGAAATAAACAAGACTTTGCAGAGTGTATATCCCAGTGCGCAATCAAACGACTGTACCGCAGCCAAAACGCTGGCGAAACGGCCAGATCCTCCGCAGCCCTGCACTGGCATCAACTCTGACTTAATGACAGGGCCTTCAGGGATGACTGTGGGCCTGATAGGGGTTTGGGAGATATGATAAAGTTAAAGTGTTGCTGTCGTTAACGCTCGCGTAAAAAGCTGAGAAGGGAGACGGGGGAAAAGGCCTGTGTGGTTCTTAAATGTGTCTTTTGTTCTTTTATGGGCAAAGTGGGCCACACAAGGTGTCAATCTGTAAAAGAGCGCATGATGGATCACTGGATCCACCGCGCTGACACCCCCCCCACCCACCCCCCCCCCCCCCCCCCCCCCCCCCCCCCCCCACACCCCCCCCCTCCCCCACCCCACCCCACAACAGTCTGATTCAGAGGAGTCCGTCTCCAGGAGCCGTGTTGTATTCTGGTTATAGGCCTAATCACGGTTTCACCAAAATATTAAATATTCTTCAGGCAAATAATAATTAAAAAAAATGTTTCAAAGTCTGGATTTAGCGAATGAGCGCAAAACATAGTAAAAAACAAAAACATCTAAAGGCTCAGTGCAGTTATATTCTGATACAGGCCAAATAATCATTTATCAGTCCATGTGTTGACCTGATCGGATCATCTTGAAGACAATAACAACGCATGATGCGTGCACAATTTCCCTATTATTATTATTATTATTATTATTATTATTATTATTATTATTATGCACTACACATAAATGCTTATTTCCCCCCGTGTCACAATTTGTCACGTGGAGCCCCTCTCCGGCCGCAGCCTGAACATCTCTCCCCATGTTTGGGCTCTTATCAGATGGATGAGCGCGTTTGATTGAAGCATTTGTCATGGAAATGCGAGCCGCTTGATGGACGAGCCCGCAGACTTGACAGAGCGCCGTAGGCCCTGCGCCATTGGCGTTCCGCGGGTCACATGGTGTGTCAGGAAGGTGATATGAGGGTGGAAGGCAGTTTTACAGCTTTGACATACTGCCTAGAAGGTTAGGGCAAAGGGAGCAGCGATTAATGACCGCTCACTGTTGATTGCTGCTAAACAAACAGAAGGCAGAGGGCTAGGATGAATTCTTACTTAGACTACCCCGTGTGCAGCCGAGGAGCCAATCTGTTCAGTGCCAAGGCCGGATACCACAACTTGAACCATGGATACATGGCGTCCAACTCGTGCGCAACAAGTGATAGTTACGCACCAGACGGACGCTTAGTTGCTGCAGCTTCGGCGCCCCACCAGACCGCGAGCCTCCCCCTGCACCACCAGACACACGTCAACCTGGACCTGCAGTTTTCCACACCAGGGAACGCCATGTATGGCTCGCCTCTGGAGTACGGCCACCACCAGTACGGCCTCGCTTCCGAGCAGGACCGGAACTTCATCCATGCCCAGGTCTCACCTCTCGGAACAAACATGGCCCCTTACTCCGGGGATGGCTGCGGGCCGGGAGCTGCAGCGGGCAACCAGTACCTGCATTTCGGCACCGGCGACCAGAGGCAGCAAGAATATTCAGAGAGCATTTACTCAAGGTTACTGCCCCAGACTAAAGAGAAGGATTTGGAGCATGTGGAGGAAACGTCGAGAACATTCGACTGGATGAAAGTGAAGAGGAATCCCCCCAAGACAGGTTTGTTCCCCCTCAGAGTGATTATTACAATTAGGATTTGTGGAATAAACATTTGAGATACCAAGAGAGCTCCGTGCGTAAACGGTGCGTAAAAACGCAATCCAGTTGTTGTAATTAAGTTTTGATTTGTTGTGAAAAAATATTTTTTGGCAACTAACGTTTTGTATTTGTTTTCCCCTACTCATTTTCCATTCTCCCCTAAATCCCCATGCATTAGTTGGGTGACTCTCATGTTCCTCTCACGCATCACACGCTCATCCTTCTCTCTCCTCAGCTGCTCTATCTGAGTTCGGGGTCGCCGGCCAGCACAACGTGATCCGCACCAACTTCACCACCAAGCAGCTGACCGAGTTGGAGAAGGAGTTCCACTTTAACAAATACCTGACGCGGGCCCGGCGGGTGGAGGTCGCCGCCAGTCTGGAGCTGAACGAGACCCAGGTGAAGATCTGGTTTCAGAACCGCAGGATGAAGCAGAAGAAACGAGAGAAACTGGGCTGCGCTTTGGTCAACACTCCGGCACCGGTGGAGAAACCCCCCGGCCCTGACACCCCCCCAAAGACAAAGGGGAAAGACTCTGAACATTAAAAAGACTTTTCCCCCCCAGAATATAAAATATATATATGTATATAATAACTGTCCAGGCCCAAACAGTTTTACACATCTCTCCCCCAAATTCCAAAAACAAAGTTTCAACCCCTTCTGGACTTGTGGGTATGGAACATTTACACTGTATATCTGATTATGTGCTTATACTGTATGGTACTGATTTAACACTTTTTTTAAAAAAAAATGTCTTTTCATCTTCCTATCAGAAGCCCATTTTGTGTTTTGCGTTGGCGCACTGGAATTCTCAGTGTCATTGTTTGCACTATTTATTTACAGGGTATTTTTTCCCCAACAATTGTTGAGAATGATTTAGTTTAATAAAATCATGGAAAATGATGTGTGTTGCTTTTTATGGAAAACCAAACGCTGACACAAAATCAAGTGGAAAAAAAAGTTTTTATCTTTAATTTAAATCATGTCTCTCTAAATCTTGAATTACGTGAACAAAGCTTTTTGTTCTATATTAACTTCCAGAAATAGTCTCGCCAAAGTCCTCTTGCATAATGTGACAAGAGGAATCTTTCACAACACATGGGGTGGCTCCCAGTGACCTTTTCACCTCCAAATACCTCCAGGGGCTCTAAACATGACAACAAACTCCAGGGAGCCAGGTCTCACCCTTAATTTGTTACCCAAATTCTACTCGGATACAGCTGACACAGGTCGCCACAGAAATCCATTTCACAAGTTAAATTTTTTTTTCCGGAACGTTCTTTTTGAAAACGGAGGAGCTAAGTTAATAAATTTAACACCTCCCTGCTTTATTGAGGCTTCGCCGTTAGCTAAATGTTTGCCAGACCAGGCCACCTACGTTCATCTGATGCTAAGGGGGCAGCAGTTTCAATATTTGCAATGGGTGTTAAGTTTACACACACAAGTTCCTGCCCCGGCAGCACCAGTCTGTTGGTGTCCTTTTCCCTAAAGCTGAGGTTCACGCAGAGTTCACGCACAAATGAATGCAGAGTCAATCCGTCAAGACACCAGCGTGGCCTGGAGAACTCAACTCCAGGCCTCACTTACTTTAGGTCTCTGCAGGTATTGCTTTTACTCTTTAGACTAATAAGGTTATAGGCCATTTAGCCAGCGCTGTAGTTTGTGCGAACTTTAAACAGTTTCAAGCCTCTGAAAAATAAAAGAACACGTTTCTAGGAAATGGAAATAAGCAATCATTTGAAATCCATCTGCATGAGTATGCAGTTCTCTCGCAACTATATTAAAAATTAATACAGTTCCACGAACAGAAGTTACAGTTGAAATACCATACTGGCCATTACTGTAAATTAGAAAAGGGCTAAGAGGTTCGTTGTCACACATTTCTTTACAAGCCAGAGGCTTCCTCGTCAGATGAGTCACAAGGCCAAGGACTGGGACGACAATCGATATGGTGAATAGTGACAGGTTTAACAACAAGGAAGGGGGACGGTGCAGAAAACAAGTGTGGGACTTCATTTCAGAGGCGTGATCCCTGCCGTTTCGGTAGGCAATACCTCAGTGCTCCCAGCGGGCTCTCCATCTGGAGGTGTCAGAGTCAGTGCTGCAGCCAACGCCGCGGAGACAGATGTTCAGCTGGTGGAGAGGAGGAGGAGGAGGAAGGAGGAGTGTTTTTCACCTTCGAATCAGCATAGCCTTCTCCGACTTGTGCCGAAAATGTAGGGCAGGGAATGGTTGATGAACTCAGAGGGACAAGAGGGCGGATCGGACACATGGTTCAGAAATGATCAGAGACACTGTGACGCTAACACCTGACTGCACAAACATAAGTGCTATGAATAGACCCAGCCGTCGGCCTCTTTCTCCTCACAGATCTTACACATCTGGAGCTGTCCAGCCCCCCTCTGCACTTCGTTTGAGGTCAACCCAGTGCTGTTTGTACCCCATGCTGTTTGCAGTTGTTGCAGGCTCTTTTACAAGTCTATTGCAAAGCTCACTTCCTCGGTTTTCTACCAGTTCCTCTGTCGCATGTCACTCTGCAGGGTCCCGGGGCTTCAAAGGACAACTAGATACAGTATTCATGGGACAACGGGGGGTTGGTCATCCAAGAGCTGCTTGGCAGATATCAAACGCGGCTACAGTATTCTCTAGATCGACACCATGTTCATCATCTGTGATGAACATGTATGTTCACAAGGTGCAATGCTACTGTAAATGGTGTTTTGTTATGAAGGAGCATCTAAAAAACAAATCAAACCATACAGAGAAATATCTACAATTTTTTTAAATCAGACTTTGACATAGATGATGTTGTTTTTATTTTTTTAACAAATATGCAAAGTTGAATATCTCCTAGATGCCAAAACCCAGTGATATTATTCAACGTGCAACCATGAGTCGAATCATAATTTTGACTATTATTGATCATTTTGATTGAAAATGTGACTTAAAAAAAAAAATTAGACAGGATAACCAGGATGACCTCGTGTATTAGAGACGACAGTGGCTTTCAGGTAAAACGTGAAAGGCTTTCTCTACAGCCAGTGTTTGGTTTGTTCTACTGAAGACAAACTGGAGGTGCAACATGATGAGTACAGTAGAAGAGGACAGAAAAATATGAGGCTAAATTTAAGGTACGTTTCAGATTATATGGTCGAAAATGAAACCAGTGACATGAATATTATATATATATTTTTTCAAATTATTACCTGAATGTTTTATCTTATGTCTTTCGTCTTAAATATATATACATATTATAGGAGTCTGACGTATAGGTGGGTATCTTCTGGAGTCTGGATAGCATATGATATCTTCCATAGCTTCCCAGTGAATGTTTGCCTGCTGAGTGATAGGCAAGGGATTTTTTTTAAATATAAAAGGTTTGTTTCTTGATCCACATGATGTGCGTAAATACATTTTACTTCGTTTCCACAATTTGTCTGCTGTTTTTGCTCAGAAGCCATAATTAGAAACGCTGCCCAGTTCTGAATGGCACACGCTCCTGTGCCTTTGTTATGGCGTTGAGGCTCTTTTTAGCCCAGCCTGGGAGACTCGTGACAACCATCCCCCAACCGAGTCTGGCTCTGCCGGATCTGGAAGCGGCAGCCTCCTGGGTCCCCCTGCGACTGCATCCTTTCCCCACTCCATCAGCACTGTAACTGAGAGAGACAAGTGACTTGGCCGGGGTTAACATCTTAATACTCCCTGGGATTGCCTCCAGGATCCAAATGGCTACGCCTAATAGTTTTCCTCCTCCGTGTGCCTGTCAGACCGCCATGACTATATGCCGTAAGAAAAACAGGACTGGCTGAGAGGTAGAGTAACGAAGCAGCACAATGAAATAATGAGGGGTGGTGAGGAAGAATGGAGCAGCCATGAAAGGGTTTGGTGGAAAGATGCAGGTTCGAAGCGACGCTCGCTGCATGGGACAATGATGAGCCCCTGCCTGGACGCTTTGCATGGCGAGCCTGTACACTTGAAATTAAACCAGCCTTTACTTTGGAGGCCCAGGAGGGAAAACCAGAACTCAATCAGTGTCACGTCACATGGTTCAAAGCGGCCAATTCGATGCTGCCAGGAGGCTGAGAAATGCAAGGTGACAGTTCATTTTACCAGTGACAGTGTGTCGGTCTCGCTTGCTGGCTCCCCAGTCAATTCCCAGCGAGCAGTGAAGGTTGAGCGTTGCTGGAGACAGACAGCAAACCCCACCACCATCCTCCACCCTCCATCCACCTCCTCACCATCAACTCTCTCTCATCGACCCCAATCTGCTTTGTATTCCAATTAACTGGACAGAGGGAGAGGCAGCAGAGTGCAGACACGTTCTGCTGGCTTCCTTCCAGTCTCTCAGCCTCACCACATTCACTAGTGCCGTGCCTCCCTTTCCTTCTCCTCCTCTCCTCATCTCCTCTCCTCATCTCCTCTCCTCGGCCCTTGACAAGGGCCAGTTGTTTCACTGGGATAATACATAGATTCTTCTTTAACTACTGCCCCGAGGGACAGTGTCTCAGTAATGAAAAATAGGTCCCTCTCACACATTCATATATTACATGTAATGGAGGCACACAATCAGTCAGTCGTGGCAACGCACTGATGGCCCTAACTGCTGTCCTTAAGAGACACCTCAAATAATACTGAATTAATATTTTGAAATGGCTCATATATTCTAACATAATACAATTTGAATGATTTTTCTATTCAGCGCTCTTGGGGCTAACATTGATTTGAGTACACGCCGAGGTAACTCCCCCCATACTCCCCCACCCCCTCCCCACCAACTGAGTCAGTCAGCCAGTGTGAGGATGAGTGAAGGTTGTGGATTTAGTGCAACACATTTGCTCCTCTGTCTTTTGTGTCCTCAATCCATCATCACTTCTTACTCCGCCGCCGCCACCCCCTGCCCCCCCAACACACACACACCACACACACCACACACTGATGTAGGTTTGAGCAATGGGTGGTTTGAGAATACAGTGATACTGAGGAAATCCGAAAAGTAAACTGCCTCTTTTTATCTCCTTAAGCAACACAAACATTTACGACGGACCCTTAAGAATCAGATGTCAAATGTCTTTTTTTTCTTTTGTTTTGTTACACTGAGGCTTTGACTTTGCACTGACGTGTTTAGATTAGGGTCACGTATGAGAACCAACATGAGATATCAGCTGTTGGAATGTGGGAAAAGGTGACACCTAATCTTTCAGAGGCGTTAGGTTAAGTGGTCAGGACAAACTGTATTAGTACAATCTGCAACTTGATCCCTCTGATTATTTTTGTTGAGGATTTTTTTTCCCGCAGCATTTTGGAAACTAATTTTTTTTTTTTGCAAAACACTTCCTGTCCTTAAAGACAAACAGAGCCTGAAAGACAGGCATGGCTGCTTCGCTGTTTGTCCTTCTGGGCTCCCTATCTTGAGAATGCAACACGGTGTGTCTGTGTGTTTGCAGGACAGGATACACACACACTCAAGCGCACACCCTTCATGCCCCGAGGATCCTCCTGACTCTCTCTCCTGGCAGATCAGAGGGACCCGCTGTCCCTCCCCACACCGCAATGCAAATGAAAAGGAATGCGCTGATAAAAGGCCAGATCCTAGAGATGAGAGGGCAGAAGGAGGACAGAGCAGCGAATGCTAAAGGGGAGGGAGAGCCTCTTGGGGAGATGAGAGGTGGCGGAGGAGTCAGTGTTGGTAGTAGTGGGAGATCATAGCCTTGCTCCCCCTCAGCAGCGTTTGATACAGGGCTTTTGTCGCTCTTTCAGTGGTGCATTGTTGGGTGGTGTAATCCCCGTCGGATTACAAAGAGCTTCCCTTTTCATATGGGGCCTGGCCCAGCAGGCAGGTGGCTGGGGCTCTGTGGAGCTGTCAAGGGGAGGGAACCTCTTTTCCAGGGGAGGGGACCCCAGTTCCTCTTACCTTCACAGGGGCTTTTTGCTGGGAGGCCAGTCAGGCGCAGGTCAACACGGGGACAATTCTGACATGAGATTCAACTCGCCCTGACCCCTCGGCTTCCTGTGGAGAAGGAGACCGACATAAGACAGCCAGCAACGTGGAATACTGGAAAAGTATTCCAACGTATACTCAAAATACGACACTGCTCTTGTTTGTTTGCTACATGAGAAAATGCAGTTGTACTATATATTAAAAATGCAACAGTGCTGCAATTATTTTTTAATTTTTTTATCTAATTCTCTAATGTGAGAATTTGCTGCCTTTCTTGGGATTGCATGATATTCTCCTAGTAGACAACAACATACAACACACACAACACACAAACCAAATGCTGCTACACTGTTGCACTGTATTTTTTTTTGTAGTGTGTACATTACTGCATTGTTGCACATTGTTATATATGTATATAGGAGATATATTTAGTTTTTTTTCTGAGATGTCTAGTGTTTTTATTGCAATTTCTTTATTTTTTATTTTTATTTTTTACTACTATTTTCTATCATCTGTTTAATACACACTGCTATCCCTGTGGCTGCTGTAACGCCGAAATTCCCCCAATGTGGGACGAATAAAGGTATATCTTATCTTATCTTATCTTATCTTATGATATAATATGATTTGCTTAGGTTTTGGACTGTTTGTCAGACATAAGAAAACATTACATACAGGGCTTTTGTCGCTCTTTCAGTGGTGCATTGTTGGGTGGTGTAATCCCCGTCGGATTACAAAGAGCTTCCCTTTTCATATGGGGCCTGGCCCAGCAGGCAGGTGGCTGGGGCTCTGTGGAGCTGTCAAGGGGAGGGAACCTCTTTTCCAGGGGAGGGGACCCCAGTTCCTCTTACCTTCACAGGGGCTTTTTGCTGGGAGGCCAGTCAGGCGCAGGTCAACACGGGGACAATTCTGACATGAGATTCAACTCGCCCTGACCCCTCGGCTTCCTGTGGAGAAGGAGACCGACATAAGACAGCCAGCAACGTGGAGTACTGGAAAAGTATTCCAACGTATACTCAAAATACGACACTGCTCTTGTTTGTTTGCTACATGAGAAAATGCAGTTGTATTATATATAAAAAATGCAACAGTGCTGCAATTATTTTCTAATTTTTTTATGGTTCCACCTTCTCTAATGTGAGAATTTGCTGCCTTTCTTGTGATTGCATTATATGATATCATATGATTTGCTTAGGTTTTGGACTGTTTGTCAGACATAAGAAAACATTACCACGCCTTTCTTATGTTCTACAGAGCAAACAGTCCATTGAGGAAAATAAATGGCACGATTAATTGATGGTGAAAGTAATCATTAGTTCTGGAGCTGCGCAGCAGGGTCTTAAAATGAATAAAAAAGAAGAGAAGATGAATTGCACAATTTTAGATCAATGCAGCGGATGTACATCATTGCAATACCTGACAAAAACATATGAAATTAAAAATAAGCTCAATGTGCACATTATCAAAGGAAAACCTGTCTCTTTTATTACAAGAAATATATGATTCATCAATGCAAATGCTGCATTTAGACTCTTTTCTTTTTGAGTACATGGGCCCGTAATTCTGTTACTGTTGCGTGTTTGCATGTCTGTGTGATGTTGCATGGAATATAAAATAAGTACCTTGTGAGCCTGAATACACGTTGCATATTTCACCTGGAATACAGACATAACATATGTCTTAACACAGCCCTGATAGATCCCGGTGGGCTGTGTCGATGTGAGTGGTCTCTGATTGAGCGTTGGTTATTTGATGACTTTCCTTGTAGTGATTCTGTAATACAGGATCAATAAGTATTACTACCTCCACCACTGCCTCCTCTACACATGTCAGTTGTGCCTATAAAAGCAGAGCCCAGGCCAAACCACTGCTGTTCACCCTCTACCACTAATATAAACCATTCATCCATACCCTGTCAGATAAAGTGGGGGACCAATTTACTGATGCTGCATTCGTGTGTTGTCAGAAATAACCTAATTAGTTTTTTCAGCTCCAATCAAAGACCCATCTGAGTCGTGAATACTGTAATTTAAACAGTACAAGGGAGAATTTCTCATACCCCGGTTTGACAAGATGTGCTATTTAGGAAGAAGATAATGTTTAACCATTTGAAAATCTCACTGAGTAATTGTGACATGTACCGTTTATTGTTGTATGGCTTTGCTAAAACACCAATTGCATCCCTGCTTCTATTTATTTTCTTATCTTTAAACACAAGGCAGCTTTATACGAGTGGTTTTCCCATTACGTTAACATTTCCAGTGAAACGTCACTTAAATGCACCACAATTGTGATTAACAGTTTCAAAGGGGATAAAATGGTGAGTACCTGAAAGCAGCACCTGCGCAAACTACGTAGGGAAACGTAAGCATGTATGCATTAAGTTATTTCTACTCGCTTTGTAGAAACCATCCGTTTATGAAAGACAAATCTCATTTACCATTCCACAAGGTCTTTAACCAAATGGGAGATTGTGACTAGTGAACGCAGCACCTAGTCTCTTTAAACATTAACTAGCCCGACCCCGCCCCCCCCCCCCCCAAAAAATATATATATATCTACTTTTGTTATTTAAACCATAAATATTCCCTGATTACAGTAAAATCATTAACATTTTTTACCCCGGTGTTGCAAAAACATCAATGAAACTCTGATTAACGATTTTACAACTCTATGAAACAAGAAAGACATCGCCAACACTTGAATGCAGCATCTACGGAAAGTTAACGTTAAATAACCACGTTTTCCAAGAGTTTCTATTTCATTTTTAATTCATTGAATAATACATCTTACGTCCAATAAAACAAATTAAAAAGAAACAAACTTAAACATGAATGCCAGGTGTTGTTGCTTGAACTGTGATTGACAAACGTTGCCGGGATTGTGTGTTCTTGAACGCAGCGACCACACGGAATTAGCAGGGAAACGTATCGTTTGTTACCAAAACCATAAAAGCTGGTTTGTTATTAAAACCAACTTGTATGTTTATTTCGACGTTATGTGATAAATGTAATAACTTGTTCATAGACAGTACTGGTAGAAGCGGAATGTAGGGTGCCTTCAAGTTCCAGTTAGCCAAACAAGCTAGCTAATTGACAGCGTCCACCCACTGCCGGCGATGCTAACAGGTAAATCCAGGTAATTTGTTTCAGAAACACTTACATAAGTGATTTGATGCGAGAGTAACGGCTCAAAGCTACATTTTTTGTGTGCAAGCTAACAGTTTTGTTATCACCAACAGAACGAGTGCCTGGTGGCTGAAGTGTAAAACCTGAGATTTAAGACAATGAAATATAGATAAAACCATAAACAAAGCAAGAGCCACATGTTAGCATTTGTCATGTTCCCTTTCATTAGGAAATGGTTTGATGCTTGGGTTATTGTATCCACCCCAACAACAGACTGTTACTATGTTTCACCACAAAACTGGGGCGCTATTGTATAAACCATTCACCAGTGTGAGTTTACTGCACAGTTGATACAGGCTGAACACCTCTTATCTATGGTTTGTAGGCTAAAGAAACTCCAGTATGGTCTTAAATAACCATACAGTTTGGGACTGTTTATAAATAAACTGGAGAGTCAATTTGATAATCATTCATAGCCTTAAGACTCATTTACACAAGACAGCAAGTGAAGTACACATGGTTTGTGTCTATAGGATAAACATATACATATAAATACAGTGTAAGGAGTACAGTTCCAGTAATAAATAAACATACAATAAATGTTCAATGAGTTTAAATGAAACAAGTAATTTCATGTTAAATCAATAATAATAAATGAAAAAATGAGAACCAAAAATTCAGGCAATGTTCAAGGACTGTATTAGGAAAATGTTAAGTAATTGTATTTTGTAATGTTTTATTAGTGTTTAATTTTTACATAGTATGTCACTTTTATTGATATCGTTTTGTGAAATAGTCTGTTTCCTCTTCCCACTTTGCAGGGGTGCTGCGAAACATCAGCGACAGAGCTACATATTTGGAGCTGGGGTTGCATTCACTCTTCAGCTGCTTATGACAGATGCTACCCAGCCGCATTAGGTTGGAGGTTTGAAGGTATGATCACGGGGTTTTAGCTGTGTTTATAGCATTCCTGTATCTTACTATTTTCTTTCATTTGATTTTGGGGTAGGATTATGCACACAAGGCAAAGCATGAATAGAGTCAGAACTACATGTTGTTTCAGCAGCTTTTACGGCAGGATTTCAGTGTTCTAATTTTGTAATGTTCCCAAAACACTTGCACGTTTTTCCACATTTTTATTCTTATTTTTAATGATGGACTGCTTTTCATTGCGTCTGCTAAAAAGCAGCCAGTGTGAAGGATAATTATGTCCAATCAGGCTTGATTTGTGACACTGTTGTTATGTCAGACCAAGGGGTTTTCTCAGTGTTTGTCAAATCTTGTCTTCAGTCTCATTTGAAAAACCAAAGTGCAGAGGAAGTTGTCATCTGTGCACCTGCTCCACCCCAGTCTGTGCAAATCGAGGTGAAGGCACGGAAGTTAGCTCTCCGAGCAGAGACCCAGGTGGCTACAGTTTGTCTGTGGGTTTGTGTGTGTGTGTATACCAAGCCTTTGTTCCTGTTATTGGAGCTGTGACAGTATGACAGATGCTGGGTTAGCATAGCCTGTCTTGTGATTTAAAAAGCAAAGTGTGAAGTTGGAACCAAAGTGTCTTGAGTTAAACTGGTGGACATCAGGTGATGGGGACAATCCCACATGACATTAGGAGACTTTTGGACGGTAATACCTTTGCTTTCATCGTCATAATGCTTGTATTTTTTACCGTTTTGTCTTTGAATCTTACAATTACAGGATGCAACTGTGGAAATGTATCATGAGCAACATGCTATACACATCAACATTAAATTTAAAACGTAGAAATGAGGTTCTACTGAAACATGTTAGATGTCGTTAAATCCATGTCTATGTCATATTTTTCATTTTAATGTCTTGTTTCATTTTATATGTGACATACATAATGTGTACCAACATGTCTGTCATGTGTGGTGGTGCTTAGTGATGTGAGGTTAACTATGTGGTATGCAATGTGTCGTTGATGTATAATGTGTGTATGTAATACACACTTGTGATATTGTTACATGTTTGTGTAATGCAGTGATCTGTAATGTGATTAGGTAGTGATGCACCTCGTGGGTTGCTTGCCAAACAGAACCGAACTCTTGCTGATAAAATTCTCATTCTCAAAATGCTCATGTCTTCTGATATTTCAACTTGAACAAACAAAACCAACATTAGAACACTGAAAAAACATTTCACAAGTCTTGTAATGAACCTCTAAATTGCTCCTAAAACAGCGAAGCCATGATGTTCACTTCATTTGCATATACTGCCAGGTCAGCAAACATGGCCACTGGTAGAGGATTTGATTTGCATGTCCCTGTACATTTGTGTAGAGAACATAAAGAATTTGAATAACCGATGTGGTTGTGCCCACAGTATCATAGTCTTCATGATACTGTGGGCACAGTTGTGTTACATGACACTCTAACTTACTTTAACTTCTAAAAAAATTGTTAACAGTTCACACAACTGCTTATTTTGAAAATGTAATCTTTAAAACTAGAAGGTTGTTGTGTTAGTTGTGTTATGTTGTACATGTGTTGATGTAATGTTCATCTCCTGCATGAGAATGAAGATTTTGATTACCAAGATGGTGTTGTTTGTAATTCAAACGTGACATTTTGTTAATGTTGAACCTACTGAATAGGACGGAGTAAACAGGAACACTAAATTATTATATATTCAAGCAAATTATTGTAATACTCATAATTGTTGTCTTTTGTCTTTAGTCCTAAAAAATACAAGTTACAGATGCCACTCTTTCATTGTTTTCTCTTTCCTTAGACTGTGAGCTGTTTGTATCAGAGATCCTTCAAGATGAGGACCTCAGTGAAAATGCCCAAGAGACACGCAAAGTCTTACTAAACAACTTCAGGGTTGTCCACGTAAGGTAGGACTTTCCTTCAAAGGCACCTTTAAATCATTGGTTAATAGAACCAATACTTGTTAGTGTAGCTTGACTTTGTTTGTTACAGTGTAGTTTCATGGAACTATTATCTAACTTTTGCCTCTCATATCACACAAGACCTTTGATTGTTCCTGTAATAGCTTTAAACAGAGTTTGCAAAATTACTTTTGAAGGAGCTAATTTAGTCTAATGGTGTCACCTTCAAGACTTCATTATGGCTCTTTTTTATTGCTAAAACATTTTTAAGATCTCATAGAATAATCTCTTCTAATCAGAATAAATTAGCTTTAATCTTAATTTGATTTTAAGTGTGACAAACAGTCTACGAATACAAGAACGCAGCCACTTAATGTCACGAAAGTCACGAGTAATTTGTATAAAGTGCAGTAACTTGCTCCGGAAACATTTCTACTGGTGTTGCCTGCACGGCTTGATAATAGAGACATTGTACAGAAAACCTGTGGTTTTGTGGTTTTCTGTGCAGGAAACGTTTATTGAATAAAAAAACAAAACAAAACTAGTGCCAACTTGTCTAAAAAATAGAGTAGAATATAACTTTGCAACAGAATGCAAAAGATTTTGAATGATTTTTTTTATTTTTTGATTTTGTAGGAACCCTCAGGAATTTCCCTTCCCATGTAAGTAAAATGGCCCAGTGTCTATCAAAGTACTTCATCTGCACTGACTATTGTTATTGACTGCATGTGCAAGTTACACACAGTCTTTCAGTTTTAGATTTACTTTATATGTTTCTCTCTCTCTCTCTATCACACACACACACACAAATACAAAAATACACACTCAGTGGACTATAAGGAAGAAGATGGTTCTGATGACAACCGCAGTTCCAGTCTGGGTCGCTCTGCACAGTCAGATGATGCCTCTGACTACCAGGACGATGGAGGCCCTGAATGTAAGTGAGAAACCTGATTTCCTGTGTGTGTGTGTGTGTGTGTGTGTGTGTGTCTATAGTATCTTTGTGATTACAAGAGTCCACAGAATGGCAACAGTGTGCGCGGATTTCAGCATTGACAAAGAAAACAGTAAAGTCAGTGTCACTGGAGACGGTGACAAGAGAACTAAACTAGGGCAGCTTTAACACAGAATTCTTCACATTTTCACAGACACACCTACACAGTGCCACAGCAAGCACAGGCAGAGCTTTTTGCTGTGTGTCACTGCAAGACCTGTTAATTTGAGAAACTATACCACATCTGTGAAAATTCCCCTCTCTGCTGACCTCCTACCTCTTTTCCTGACTTCGGTGACATCATTGACTCCGCCTCCCTCTCCTCCTTCCTAGCCATTGTGCAGGTAGGCCATCCTAACTGGAGGGCTGGTGATTCAGAAAGTCCCGATTGGTGACCTAGAGCTCCCTCCAGTGGCATATCCCTTGCTCCTGGTCTGTATCCTTGAGCTGTATGAGTGGACTGTGGAAGGCATGGAGGCAGCCCACACAGAGAGGAGGCTTTGTAGCTGCAGGCTAATGCAGTGATTGATTGACCCCGAGCCCCTCTATTCTTTCACAACCGGGTTTGAAATACAACACTGTACCTGAGGGGCCATGTGGGTTCTATCCCTCTCTCCCTTTATCAATCTTTCTCTCTATCTTCCTTTCTCGGACCTGCCCTCCCTCCCGTTCAGGCTTTTTTGTATTTCTGGGTCTGTGCACCCACCAATAGCCCTTGACGTGACATGCTGCAGGTGGGCATTACTGTCTAGTCCGCCCTAGGTGCTACCCTGCATACGTTTTAAGCTCCTTTTCTGTGGTAAAGCTGGAATCATGGAATTTCCCACTGCAATCACTTAATGATACTGGTAGTTAATGCCAGCTGTTTGTTAGCATATATGATCCCTCTTACTTTGGAAATGGCTTAGTGAACTCCTTTGGCCTTTGCCTACAGAAGAGTAACTGCTGACTTTGTCTTTAACTTTGGAAAAAACAAAACAAATTATGGCAGATGGTGCAAAAATGGACCACAGGAAAATAAAGTAGGCTAGATTTCCTTGGGGAAACAAACAAAATCAAACAATAAAATGCATTAAAAAGATTCCTTCTGGGCCATAATGCCCAATTACAAACCATGCTGTCTGTTACTGTGGAACACAATTGTTGTTTAAACTTGAACATTTGTGTCACATTATTGTCAATGTTGACTGAGAGAAATAGCCAATTATGCATCACGACAAGAATCTTCCCTCAGTTTCATTTGCATTTTGCTTTTATTATCACCAATGCCTCGTGACATTAAATAACTACCCTTTAAAAACACATGTTTTTGCTGGATCAATAATCATAACATTTGATTCTGTTAGACAAATGTAGACTGAACAGTGCTGTGTTGCTTTATTGCTGTGGGACTGCAGCCATGTTAGTGCAGTGAATGGCCTGTGTCCTCAGTAAAAGGGCATGTGGAGTTCATAGTTCATTCTCTGTTCATTGCCAGTTGAAAGAAATGGCTCACACTTTTCTGCTGGGCGGTCTGTTTCAAGGGAAGAGGGAGTGTTTGTGGAAAATAATGGCGTGACCAGTTAATGAAATCAGTGACATTTCAGGACGAAGAGTCATCCATGGCGACCATTAAAATTTACTTTAATTCCTTTTAACGCTTAAATCGGCAGATTGCTTTTGTCATTAAAATAAATGATAATTGTATGATATGAAGGACAGTGTTTGGCCATAGGATGAAGATAGAAAATTTTGTTTTTTCCTCTGTGGAGTTTACTTGTGACATTTCATTTGAGACCTACTGTACACAATAGAGACGTTGTGACTTGGAGAATGTATTATCCCTGGTAATTGACTGCCTGCCTTTGCTGCTCTCTGCCCCCTAACCAGAGAGTGAATGAGTGTGAAGTCGATGGCTGCTTTTACACGCAGGAGGAGCCTGAGCCGTTTGATTAGATGCGGTGGCCTGTTGTCTTCACTGGACTGGGTGACACCAGATTTGTAATGGCTGACAGGAACAGATGGAGCCTCCATTGTTAGCCTGGGTGTCTGCATGGTAATGTGAACTGAGTTTCACCCGCCGACCGCACCGGTGACCTGAGCGCGCCTACACCCCAGCCTCGTCTGCCCCCTTTTGCCCCCCCTTCATTCAAATAGCTTTACTGATATAAAAAAGCATGTTGTTACCAATGCTTTTTACACATTTACATTAGATTATATATTACATGTAAATACACATTTCTCTGACATGTTCACGATGGTTCTTTATCATTCCCACCATCGCACACACTCTCTGTCATTTTGTGTCCCAAACTAAAAAATGTGCACAAAAAACTTTTTCCTGTGGTGGACAACATCATGCACACAAACACGCAAGCACGCGGGCACACACGCACTCACTCACACACGCACTCACACACACACACACACACACACAGGCCACAGACACAAGTAGACACGAGGAGACAGACGGAGATGTGGGGCTTTTAGTCCTGTCATGCTGTTTGCGGGTCAAGTTTTCGAAGTGGCAATGGCCTGTTTGTTTTTCTTTGATGGGGTGCACCACTGGGCGCTTGGGGATGTTTGTTTGGAAGCTGCACTGATGACAGAGTGCTGCAGGTAGAGCTTTGTTTCAGAATTCCTGCAAGAAAAAATATTTATTATTATATATATTAATATTTATATTAAAAATTTTTGTGGCTTTGTTATTTTGTCTTGTGAATACAGGCTCAAACATAACATATTGTTTGTTAACCTGTTTATTTTCTACCATTGTTTATCTGCTTTTTTGTATAATACAACATTCAGTTTATAATAATATCACATAATGTGATGATTTTTATATATGTTCTGGTTCGTGTTACCCCAGACTTTTATCTAATCTTTGATTAATTAAAAAAGTATTGGGATTATTTGATTTGATAAAGACGATGATGTTGAGTTTGTGGTAGGTTATTTTCTCATTTAAGCAATCAATTATTTTGTCTATAAAATTGCAAAATATAGCGAAAATTGCTAAAAGCTCAAGGTGCAGTCACTTTGTCTTCATCCCCAGATTTTCAAGCTATTTCTACATTTGATAAAAAAACGGGCACATATATAAAATGTAGAAGCTGATTCTCTTGTGTTCTTGCTCTGAATGGTTTATAATTGTTTATGCATTTAAGCATTATGACTGGTGTGTTTTGTTGTTCAGGCCTTTTTAAAGAATGCAGGAATGTGACTCCTGTCAGTGATTACTGCGCTGGCCCCAATTTCCTGAACCAATTACTGGCAATAGAATGCAGTAGGATGAACGAGTTGAAGTTATGTCTCGCTGTTGCCTATTCCTCATTTGAATATGAGCAGCCAATGCACAGTAACAACATTATTACACAGTGCTGGTAAATAGAATATTAAATTTGAATTTTGTCGTTTTGGCTGAGGTTTTAAAAAGCTATATAAAGTGAAGTGTTTTGAGCGTGGATGCCTGGCTCTTTTGGACGGTAAAACAGGAAAAACAATGCCAGCTGACAGATTGATGCTCCATTAGGGGGTTAATCAGCGATGTTTTTGGTGCCAACTGGCCATCGTCTGTGTTTGAAGTCAAATTAAGTCGTGGAGGAAGATAATTGTGGGTGCTTCACTTGCGAACAAATGGCTTTACATAAATTGGAGATGGAGACAAATATGTTAGTATGGTGTTAAATTAAACCCTCGGTAATATTTTTCAATGTTTGTCTTTTAACATGCAGCACCTGGATAGCAGTTTGCTTGTGCACAGAAACTATGCAGGTTCGTTGGCTTGGCTTGGCTTCACCACTTGGTGAACTTTTGACCTTTAGCCCCATGCCTGGCCAACCTGTGACCTGTCTGCTCTCAGCCCAGAGTTGTGTGAATGATTGGTCTTTTTGTGTCAGACCTCAGATCAGTCACAAAGTTTCTTTGGACTTGCTGATAACCATCTTACAGTATCAATCAGTCAGAATATCTGCCTGGAGATTAATTTTTCACTACATACATAGGCGTATGGATTTTATGACATTTGCATAGTGGCTGCTCATTTGCAAGGGAGCGAGGAACATGTTAATGATCTCCACTCCTGCTCATTCTCCTTCATTCTCCTTTCCTCTCCTCCCTCCGTTGCTGCCTCCATGCGTTTCTTGAAAGACATACACACTAACATTACGAGCCAGGAGCAGGCTCTGTGCATCGCTGCGACTGCTTGCCATCAGGGTTCAAAAGTTCACACTATTCCCCTAGGGCTACTGTGCTGCTGCAGATGCTGATAGTCTTCTCTCTCTCTCTCTCTCTCTCTCTCTCTCTCCTTCTCTCTCTCTACCCCTGGCTGCCTTTCTCTTCCTCTCTCGCTCACTGTTTACACAATTAATCTTGTACACTCTCTCTCGCACGCTCACTCACACTGCTTGGCAAGAAGAGAGCAGCTTGAAGGGGGGATTTGGACGTATTTAACCGAAGGGCATCAATCACTCTCATCTCTGGCTTCACCCCCACAAAAAGCCACACCATGTAGTTTTTGCATCCTCCTGGTT
Source organism: Trinectes maculatus (assembly GCA_016785345.1). Taxonomy (NCBI): domain Eukaryota; kingdom Metazoa; phylum Chordata; class Actinopteri; order Pleuronectiformes; family Achiridae; genus Trinectes; species Trinectes maculatus. The sequence continues at coordinate 264,489 of JAFBJQ010040681.1, read as the reverse complement.
TGGAAGCTCTCTGGTTGCAGCTCTCCCCTCGTTTGCTTTGTTTTATTGTTGCATCACGTATAATTACCATCCCTCCGTTGCCACTGGTGTAGCGCTTTGTTGAAACCCAGGGAAAACAGGCGAAGGTAAATGTGCAGCCGTCCATCTGTAAAGAGGCATATAGGCAGAATGCAAAGTGGGAAGCTGGGGCAGGGTGGCTCCTAATCTCCCCCAGAGCTGTCAATGTCACAGACAAATAGCAAAACTATCAGATGCGGCGGGTTCACCCAGAGGTTAGCGTTCCCAGGTACCTCCTGCATTCACTCCCTCTCTTACTCCCCCTGCCTTGCAAATGAGAATTTGATTTTGCCCTCCACTGGAATCCATTTCTAGAGATGAATGAAGTTTCAATGCCAAGCCCAGGTGGCCCTGCTGATTTCTTAGGGAAATAAATGGAGATAGGAGAGATGTGTTGGCCTGTAAACAGACAGTGACACGACGGCTTCCAATGCCTCTGGGATCCCTCTGTTTAATTGTTGCTGTAATGTAGCACTTTAAAGTCATTAACATACCCTCGTGGAGTTATTCAGGGATGTTGACGATGCATCCTTCTTTATACTGGGATCAATGCATGACTGTGAAAAGTCAGGTCCATGCATGTCGTGGGCTTATATGCTGTTTGAGGATTGCATATTTTTAAAAAAATCATTTATCTATCCTGGCTTATGGTGAAGTTAGCTTGTCGTATAGAAATAGAATGAGAAGGCCACAGTTTATTGTTAACAAGCTTTGTCTGTTTTGACAGTACACTTAACAATTAGTGTGATTTAAAGAAGCCAATTACACATTTGGATAATTTAAAATACAGATTCCCTTCAACTGATCACAGCTAATGTGACAACATTTTGTCAAATGTCAGACTTAAATGACCTTAATTAAATTATTGTTGTTTGGTTTGATTTGATGTGGTCAGTGGTTGTAATTTTGTTCAGTAAAATATAATTTTAAGAACTTAAGAATTGATTAAAAACAATTGTTGAATAATGGTCATCCTACATCCTGCTCATTGTATATTGACACAGATCAGTTCTAAATGACTTCTGTGCCAGTTAGGGCAATAAAGGACGATTTACAATTTTCCTCTAACTTACCATCTATTTTGCAAAACCATTTTGTTTTGTACGTGGCTAATTTGCTTATTTATAACATAAAAAAGGAAAATAAAAATAAAGAGTAAAAAAATTTATGAGATTTTAAGTTTGTAAATATTTCTTAAATCCGGACTATTTTACTGTTTTAATTGAAATGATTAAGTAGTTATGTGATGTATTTTGAAAAATATACAATTATATACTGTGAAAATATTAAAGATATTAATTTCATATTTATTTATTTATTTATTTATTTTTGAAAACAAGCCATAGTTTTGTCCCAAACAACATCAACATCATACACAGCAAAAAAATTAAGAAATTAATGATATAAAACAGCTAACACAATTAAATGATTCTTGTGCAGAAAATTAAAAAATAGAATTTCTGGTTAGCAAATTCCAAATAAGAATAACTCTAACTTTTTGAATGAAAAATAATCTTGTTATTATTTATCAATAAGAACTAATACATTTTAATTATTAGTTCCTATAGGTAAATAAAACACAATTTAATTAATTGGGAAAAAAATTTTTTCAAGCAAAATCCTGAGCATCAGAGTTTGAGAAGAAACTGACGGCTGAGCGTTTGGCTTTATTCACGTTCAACAGAATAATTTTCCATGTTACACCTGTTGCCCACAGCATGCAGGGGATTTATGACAGGCGTCAATGTATAAATGCATCATGTAATTGTTTATTGGCATAATTTGTAACAGAAGTGACTATAAAATAAGAGTGATTATGTATAAAGGTAATATGCATGAGAAATTGCTCAGAAACCCCAGTACTTTAACACAGTCCTTGTGCACATATTTATTTACCATTATTGCTGAAAGGATATTTGAAGCATTTTAGTGGAAATAACAGAAGCATTCTAAAGTTGCAATAACTGTACATTCATAGGTCGAGTGTGTTGATTTTCTCTCAAGTGTTTTTCCCTGCAGGCTCTGTTGTTGACTGTGTTATATCCTGTTTTTATCACCGATATGCAGGCTCTCCTGTGGGTCCGAACTCCAACATTGTTCATATTTATTTTTGTACAAGTGTGTTTTTTTCTTTGTTTTTTTTTTTAATATTATTTGAAAAAAAATTTTTTTTCTTTGTCTCTGTCAGCGAAGCAAGCTTAAAACCATCCCCAGCGATTAGAGGATCATTGTATCTGCAGTTAAGCATTTGAATAGTGGTAGTAAATCTAGAAAAGAGAATTTCAGGGTCGCTGTAGACGCTGCTTATAGCTGCCCAGGGGGAAGCTGATGTCACACAGTAAATTTAGCCCCTTAGTGTCTTAACAGTGGCTGGCCTGTGATGTTTGAACACAGGAATAGAGCAAAACGGCGCCTGGAATGACTTGACATCTATTCCCGTATAGAGCCACATAGATTTTTATTTTTTTCTCCAAATTGCTTTAAGTGTATGAGGCGAAGTCAGACAATAAAAGAAACATTCAGTATCGGCACAGCATATAGTTGCAATTTCACTGATTGATATTTTTCTCTCTTTCTGGGATCCAAACCATAAAAAACAAACCTTTGCATATTAAAGCTTTTATTCTGCTCCGACTTATTAAGGCGACATTCAGTTAACCTGATTGACATTGTTGATCAGAAAAGAAAAACTCTGTCACTCCTGCATAAATTCTCAGTCCCATTACACGTTATTTGAAGACAATTCAGACATCATGCAGCCTGATATAATGCACTGCATGTTTTCTTTGCTTTAAACACATGCATTAGGAGGTTCTAAACACGGTTTATGTATCGATGCCTGAAGTCCTAATCAAATCAGGGCGAGGAAAGGAGGGCAGGGAAGACATTCTGCCCTTAACCTCAGTGCCGCTCTGTCTCTCTCCTCCCTTCTGATGGCCGCCTTGCTGGAGGGACGAGCAGCAAAGGCCTCCTACTGTAATGAGGAAAAATGTATCAATTTAGCTTTGGCCTGCGTGCAGATTGAGCGCCGGGTGGGTGAAGGTGCACTGAGTGAATCCTTTTTCCTAATCAAGGACAGTATCGAAGAGAATTGCGGTCTTGCTCGTTTCGTCGGTAGAATCAGCAGCATTCCACCCCTTAGCCCCCCTCAGGGCCAGGGAGCCTCTTTCTGCCTTCTGTTTCACCTCATCAGCAGAGTTCATGCGGAGGTCAGGTCCTGCCCCCTGATGCTGCATTCAGTGCAATACCTCTTGCATCGAAAAAGGCACTATGAAAGAAAGCCCCGTGCTCAAGGACTAAGCAAAGGAGAAAGAAAACATATGATAACTTGTCGATTCTGATTCTAACCTGTGCTGTGAGTGGGGGTAGTGGAGAGGGGGTCACACAAAGCTTAATAGATTTATTAATCCCATTAATGGTCTCAACCGATACTGTGATTGCCGGCAGTATGTTCCTCTGTACTTAGTACCTAGTTTTCTCGGTAGTTAGTCATTTAACTGTAAAATCTTTTCTTTTAAAGTTGCTTAATGAATATAATGTTTTAAATAACATTAGTGAGATATAAACTTGTCTGATTTTGTGATAAAGGTTCATTTTCAGGCTCTGTCATCAGACGTGTTGCTTTTTAAAATCTGAAGCGACATGTTGATTAATTCACACAAAATTAATCTGCAACTATTTATGCATAAATGCAATAAAATGTGCTCTTTCTAATGTAAATATTTTGTGCTTTTACTATTTATTGTAAAATTTATATTTATTATCTGTGCCTTTTATACTTTTAGTTGGAAAAAACAAGCAGTGTGTCTCTGTTTAAGTTGTAGTTGCCAAATTGTATATTTAAAATTAAATATAAAAATAGAAATGAAAAACATACTAGAATATGTGTTAGGGATGATGTTAGGGAAATGAAGGAATGCAATAATATTTGTGAAAGGGCAGATAAATAGAGAATGCATGAAAATCCAATCAACCTCTTAGCAGCTGACGAATCTCAGCAGACAACACATTTACAAGATCACAAGCGCTACGGACAACAGACAGACGTCGCACACACATGTACACCAACAAAGACACAGAAGAGAAAAGATACAAAAATAAAGTGGACAACTAACACTGCCGGTATCAGACATCCCATGCAGACATGTCCGCATGCTTGCTGATAAAGGGTTGTATCGCTGCTTCTTCCAGGCTTCCTTCATATACTGTGAACTGTAGTTGTTCAATTGCTGCGGAAACAGTAATGGTTCAGACCCCGACTTAAAGTGCATGTGTCCCCACTGGGACCGAACCTTTTCAGTGTTGTCACTGCTCTCTCCTTTCCCACTGTCTAGAGGAAATATAATAACTGACCGCTCGCTTTGCTTTTACCATTCCCATCATCTGTTCTTCTCAACATCGTCCGGGTGTATTTTTGTGTGTTCTCAGAACATCTCTGTTGCATTATGACCACCGTTAGATCTAATGTAACGTATTAGTTCTCCCACCCAACCATTTCCCTTCATTTTGATTCAGTCTCTATCCAGCCTTTGATTGACTTTCAGCCTAACTTAAGTGGATTTTAATGAGAGAATACATTAACTCCCTCTGGTCATGCTAACATAAATCAGCCTTTTCTTGCAGGATCAACTGCTGAGCTCATAACACCATGCTGAGAGAGTGTGAATAACCAAATGAGAGATTGCGGCTGTGTGGCAAACTGCTGCCAGCTCAGATGCATTGTTGTGTGTACCCTCCCTACTCTGAGTTTACAACAAGTTCAGGAAAGCAACGAAACGCAGCACTTAACCAGTGCACAGGTCAGCTCGCGTACGGAAACGTTCCTTTGTTTGGATCAATTAAACACATATTTCTGGTCAATTTCTATTGATTATCTCCTTCCATTTGGAAATGGGATGACTCAAATCTTTTCTTGCTGATTACCACTGAGAGCCGTTAGATTCAGTTAGCGAGGCCTCTAGCAACTCCTCACCTTGATTTACGAAAGGCAGAATGTGTCTGTTACATCACATCTATCTGCTTCTCTTTGTTGGTAATTGCACTCAGCTAAATAGGTTATGCTGAAATATCAATAAATTGCCATCAAATTAATGTCAATACCAAAGCTGTGGATGGTGCTAATTAAAACGCAAAAGGGATGAAAATGAAGTCATGGCATTGCCCTGAATAATTGATGCCGCAATTTATGATTTTTATGAAAGAGTGCCGTCTGTCTGCGATTTTGATGAGGCCTTAATTAGATGCATTAATGTGTCTCTCTGTGCCTGTACTCAAACTCAAAACTCAAACACCATGATGGCTGCTGTTTTTTTAACGCCCTAAATTACACTTTTTCAAATAACATTACCTCTGAATATCCACTTAAAATTGCATTGGTCCCAAAGAGGTGTTAGTGTGTAATTCTCATTAAAAGATTAAAGCATTGTTAACGCAGGACCAATCACACTGTGCTTTCGTTAAGGGTGGGATCAGGGACTTGAGTAGGCAGCATTAAGCAGTGTGTTGCTTTTGGCTTGTGCTGCGACCCTGTGGATTAAACTAGAACTATTGTGTGTGTGTGTGTGTGTGTGTGTGTGTGTTTCCATTTTCACTTAAATCTGTATCTGCGTGCCCTCTGATGTACTCGTGTTTGGGAATTAATTCAAAGAAAGACAGTCAAGTGAGGTCAGGTCACCCGCCGGCGAAGTGTTAAACACGCACGAATGTGTAATGTTTATTGACTCACGCAGATCAGAGTGATCCCATGTTGATTTTGTACCTCCTCATCTATTAGCCGTGCTCGACCTTTGAGATAAATGAAGAGCGAGGGAGGCAGACAGATGAGGGGATTAGAAGTGGGCAGCATCGGAAAGGCAGGCCCGGGAAAAAAAATGAACGGACTGCTGGTGGATAGATGAGGTGGAGGAGCATAATGACCACTGTTTGTTATGATGTACTGAATCAGGTTCTCTTTGACAAAACAGTCCTGAGCACCTCTGTATTTATTGTGTCACCGGTCAGTCCATCCACAAAGACAGGCTGATGATATGTGAGTGTGTTAGTGCCACGAGGTGTCTGGGGCTCTGCTCTGGGATGACCTACTCATCTGTCAGGCCCACGAGCCGAGGTGGCACAGGGATGCTGGATCACACGCCGAACCATTGTGAAGTTAAATCTCTGGAATGTTATCCAAGCAAAGAGCCAATATCAACTTCACCTGCTCTTTAGATCAGACTGATTCTCACACAACACAGAGAGAACTGACTGAAAACAGCAGCTTTCCGGGAGACAGAGAGACAGAGAGAGAGCTAGGCACAGTCACACCGGGCGTTCAACTGGAGCTGCTTTTCATGTCGGGGATTTTTATTCATGATAAAGTAGTTCCAGTTTTTTCTAACACTGGTGGGTGTGCTTTGTTTAAGCCAGAGGACCCTGTTTGGGGTGACATGTTTGGTTTTTCCCAGCAGTTAAACAGGGCCTCTCTCAGGGGGATGGACTCCAGGCATTCCCCTTGTCATCAGTGGTGTGTGTATGTGTGGGGTGTCACACTGACTAGTGTAAATGGTCTTTAAATTGTTGCTGTGTCTCAGAATAAAAAGGCTGTTCCCGCTTGCCCTCAGCTTTTTTTCCTTTCAAGTCTAATGCCTGGTGAGTAATGAATTCAGAGGAAGCTGAGCTTTGTTTTTGACTCGTGGAAAAATCAGGAAGTCCTGCTGAAGTACTGGGATGATGGTCCTTGAGGCTGGCTAGAGGTCAATTTTACAAGTTGTCTCTAATGACTTCAGGCAGGTCAATAGGTCAAATACGCAGATATCTTTAAAACTAACTTGAATGCGGAACAGCTTGTTAAGCCACTTCTCTGTAGGCACTTCTTATGATCACAGCACTCTGAGGAAGAATCAGCTGCCCCCATTAAGATGAGTATGCCATGCAAAGTCATGTTTGCATTTGCGGCCAGCAAATGGCGCAGTAGGGTTAATACGACTGAAGCAATACTGCAGCACATGGTGCATTGCTTTCTAACAACTGCACTAATTAACTTAAGGCTCTTAGGGGTGTGCCATTGTCCTCTCAGGTTAGAATTTGACTTTGGAAATTAATGAGAGTTGTTTGAGTCCACACAGGAAGGTTGCTCCCATTAAAAGTGCAATGTGAGCAGATGAATGGACTGCAGTGCTCAGCAACACTGTAAATGTATTGATCCCAGTTTCCTAAAGCCGAGCAGGGATGTATTTGATCTACAGGGTTGGTTGACTTTATATTCATAGTGTGTATGTGTGTGTGTGTGTGTGTGTGTGTTGCCTTAGGAATAAAGTGCATTGTCAGTGCAACTTATACAGAGTTAGTATTTAAACAATTAATTGATTATTGGTAGGTTGATTTTTAAATACAAAATGAACCATTTTTTAAATCATTTATCAAGAAAAAATATCAAACTCTCTCTGGTTCCTACATTTTTCAAATCTGATGATATGTTGATTTTTTTTTCTATTTTATCTTTAATATCAGATATCTTTGGATTTTAAATTGTTTGCAAATCAAATCTATATTTGAAATAAGACTAGACTGACAGATTAACTGTTTGTGTTTACAGATTTTGGGGACATCGCCCCTGTGGCAGCCCAGGACCTCTGCAACATCTTAAAACAAGGCTACTTGGAGAAGAAACGAAAAGGTAAAGCTACATAGATAAATATATAGTTACCGGTCTTCGATGCAGTCGTGGTATCATGTTCGTCTTAAAATGTGCACTAAATGGCTGAGGATGGCTTCAGTAAAATACTCTATTGCTAAATTGACATTATTTGTAGAAACTATATTAAAATATATGTACAGATGCTGGCTATATGAATGAAAACCTACCTATTTTTATTTAATTAGACCACAGTTTCTTTGGCGCTGAATGGCAGAAGAGATGGTGTGTCCTGAACAACTCAGTATTTTACTACTTTGGGAGTGAAAAAGGTTTGTATGAAATGCCCACATGCAGAAACAATTGAGATACCTGATGTGAATAAGACAGCAGCCCACCATGTGCGCACCTCCCTACAGATAAACAGCAGAAGGGTTCCTTCCATATCAGCGAGTATAGTGTACAGCTGGTGACCAACCTGAGAAGAGATGCCAAGAAAAATGCCTGTTTCGAGCTCTTTGCCCCCGGACGGCGCGTCTTCCAGGTCTGCATCAACATCACAGCAAACATATACTGATTCAAGTCAATAAATGTTTGTGTCAGTAAGGCAATATAGTGTTAGAGATATCATTGTGTAAACGGCATTATGACATTTTGAGTGTCTGTATTAAATTTAGATAGTTATTTAAAAAATAGTTTTTTATTATGGTAACAGTTCTGTCAAAAAAGGTTTATTAGCTATTGATCAAAAAGTGTGTATGTTATGAAATTAGGTCTGAAATTAACAATCCATTTGATCAACACAAAAATGAACTTTAAACTATTCTGACAGTTGATTATTTGGTTGTCATTATTTAAACAAAAGACCCTCACATGTTCAGACATTTTACTGGGCTTGTGAATCCCCTATAATGTGAATTATCTTTTAATATAAAACTGATCATTTAAATAATTAGTACCTGCAACATTACATGTGATAATGTTTAATTAAATCCAAGTTGTAAGTATAGCTATTTGCAATGAGTCCTGGCTCACCCGAGCTATAATCTAAATCTATTAGGAAAACATTTAATACACATATCTGCCGGAATATAACAGTTTTTTTCCCAGTCATTATAAGTTGATGTCTCCTAAATATTTTTTAACAATTTTTCCCATTTAGAAATAATAATGCAGGATGGGAATTTTTATATTTTCCTTTGTCTGTGCTGGTTAGGAATATATTAGGTCTTTGCTTCAGTGAAGAAAAATCTGGACTGTCTGCGTAAATGCTCTCATAGATGTGATGATAATTGCGGGATTATTGCCATTCTGTCCCTTTAGTTCACTGCCAGCAGTCCTCAAGAGGCCAGAGAATGGGTGGATCAAATCAATTTTGTACTCAGAGGTGAGCCTTTATTCTGGTACCGATTGCGTGTGTGCTTTTGGAAGAGTAACCTTCGCTTTGTTGCTTCTCCCAAGGTCTCTCCCCTTTTTCTGTTGTTCCTCTCTTAATCAAAGTTGAAAAGGCATGTCATACGCCATCAAACAAATTCATTTTGGCTATATAAATAAAATCAGCTTGAGATGACTTTTTAAAAAGTCACATATATTAAATGGAAAATACAGTTACAACAGTATAAACCGTCCAACCCTCCTTTCCCCCCCTCAATTTCATACCAAAGTTTGCTTGTTTTTCCGAGGGGCAGAAAGGTCAGAAGTGAGAGGGAGCCCTTCATCATCTCTGACTCAAATAAAAACCACCTAATCCATCACTAACTGCGCAGCCCAACATAAAAGTCCTGAATCTCCTCATTCGACAAGTCACCCACCATGTCATGTGCACCATTATGTAGCTCTAGTTCTCCTCCGCACCCCCTAACCCTCCTACCGAATTCCAACTTACAGGAAATTGATTGGTAGATGTTCTGGTTATCCTCCAGTGACATTGATTTCTGCTTGGCCGCTGGTGTACGGCAGAGGAACTGATACCCTGTGTTGCAGCGGCCAGTCGCCTGCAATGAGACGGCTCTTCCATCTGAGAGAGCAGTCCTGCCTCGTCTACTCTAAAATGGGCTTGGGCTGGGTCACTGATTTGCGGGAAGTAACAGACACTTGGCAGTTTGTCTTACTTCCTTCCAGTCCAGTTTTTACTACGAGATGCAGTCTGGACCAGAACATGTATTTGATGTTTTTTTTTTTTTTTGCCTCCTTACCACTAGGATTTTAACTCAGAAAGAACAAAGCTGACTTTTGATTTACAACATGCAGTTTATGAATATTTACATATTTATTGATGATTTATTGGCACTTTGCCCTTAGTTGATAATAACAACATGGGTAAAATAAAGAGAAATGAGAAAAGAGAATATCAGTTTAGACATTCAAAGAAGTAGAAAGTAGATGAGTAAACCATCAATTTATGGATTTATGAATTAAAATTCATATATGTAAAATTCCAAATTAATGGTATGTGCATAAGTGAAGCACAAAAATGTGACATAAATGTGAAAATGATAATACTGCACTCAAAATTGTCACTGCAGATTTTTATCAATATATTTCACTAATGTTTTGGAAGGTGCAACAGCTGTTAAATTTCTTATTAATTGATATTAAAAAAAGCTTCAGTTAAAATCGGTGAAGCCTGTAGAGACCCTGAACACATCATCTGAGCAATTTCTTGAGCAAATGAACCAAACATTTCCTGGTTTCTGGTTTTTCAAAGGTTATTGCTTTTCTCTGTTTTAATGAATTTTTAAAAAACGAACCTAGATTTCTAGGATCGAACCATGAGCAATTCAATGACGTGTCCTTGGGCTCCGGGAAAATCTAATTGCTGCTTTGTAACATTGTGTTTAAAATAATCATTACATGCAGCCTGAATAAAATACTTTTTTTTTCAACCGTGACTATGGGGCAGGTGTTTTGTCAGTTGTGTCGACGGAACTATCTGTGTGTGGGACCAGTATTTGTGTGTGTCGTTTTTGCCACGCAGTTCTCCTTCTTGGCGCAGATTCCACCCATCACCCACTGTCTCTCCTTCCATCATAGATCTCAGCTCCAGCTTCATCCCTTGTGATGATGAGGAGGAGGAAGAGGAGACCTATGATGACGTCGATGGTGTGACCAGCTCCTTAACGCCCAGGCCTGGTGCCGCCCAGTCCTCTCAGAGTGCCAGACAGGGAGGAGGGCAGGAGAAGGGGGAGGACGACGCAGAGGATGAGGATATATACGAGGTTCTGCCAGGTATAAACACTTGCAGAAGATGCATCAGCAAGGTTACCGCCCACACACAGATGAAAAAGCAGGAAGGTGCATCATACAAAGCCCCAGTCAGAGAAATAGCCACACATGCTGTGCCTCACACACAGCAAGGCCCTCAGGGAGTCACTGCAACTTGAACATTTCTGTGATGAGCCTCTGCCTGTGAAGTTTCTAGTGCCAGGTCTGCACCTTTCACCACAACAACCAGACGGAGATATCTTCTGATATATCTTATTGTATATCTTATGATATAACATGATATATTATGTCTGTCAAACTTAATGATATGCCGGTTCTGGCTTTGTGTCCGGACAGCAGTCCGCCTGTTAGTGACTGCGGGTCTACAGTATGTTGTTGTAAGTTAGCGAGCGCGGCGTTGTTCCAAACGGTCTGTCGCTGAAACTCCAATTAGCTAATGTTGCCAGGCAACAAATAGCCTACAATTCAATCCAATAAGCAGCGTTTTGGGCAAAATTGCCTAGCAACAGCAATTTAGTTGAAAGGGAATAAAAACTGCATGTCTCTGGGCTTAAAATAGCTCTTGAGCTTTTAACTTCACATCTGTAATAGAAATTAGAACTTGACTGAGAATGTTGTTAAAAGAAGGGAGAGAGAAAGAGTGTGTGTGTGTGTGTGTGTGTGAGTGTGTGAGAGAGAGAAAGTCCATTGAGAGGAACACAGTCACATGTGTCAGTGGGGCTATAAGATCCTGAGAAGGACAAAAGGGGTGATCTGATCTTCTCAGGGCCGTCGTCCATCACTCTTCCTATTAAATAAGATACATCAAGATTCAGTTTCACTCAGTGAGTACATTACCTTTGCCAAAATCACTGGTGAGAGAGAAATCAGTCTTCGGACTGTCACACCGGCGTTCAAAGCCATCTGGGAAGAGGTACAGACCCTGACCACAGATGGCATATCGAATGACGAGCTCTTTCGTTCACTTTCTCACCCCTTCACCTATCAATCATTCTGCACCACCCTTTGCTCACTTGCAGCCTTTGCACACTGATTAGATACTGTTAACTCATTCGATTTTTATGTTTATTGTCATTGATCAGGAAAGCTTCTTGTGCTTATATACATATATATTTGAACTGATTAGTTGCTGTATTGTTTACTTGCTTTACTGCACATATGTTGTTAATATTTATTGTATTATTACTTTGCAAGCATTGCCTTTCAATTTTTTGATTACTGTCTTTATGTATTAACATTGAAACTTGACTGAAAAATTGCATCTCTGTCAGATACATCTTGCAAATGCAATGTCAAACATGAGGAAATGGAGAGTAGGTCAGTTGTAGTCATTTTCAAGGTGACAAGCCCCCTCTGTTTTGTCAGAGCAAAACTCTGACCATGGCGCAGTTGCAGGCATATTGCAGTATTGGTGACATCGGCGCTGGAGCTGATGACTGATTTTATTGACTGGAAAATTAAATCACTTTGATATAGAAACCGTTGGCCCATATCCGTGGACTCTCGACTAAGGGATGCTTTTCTTTCCAGCAGTTGAAGAGAGCTGAACAAAGGACTCCTCAGGCCCTTTGCAAGCAAATGTATTAAAATATATGTTTTGCTGCAATTATATAAACAGACTGCAAAAATGTATCTTGCATTTTAACGAAAGGTGGGGACTATTCTTCCTGAAATGTGTCATCGTCAGTGTATTAAGAAGGAGCAAGAGAGAAATACAGTTATAGCCCCCTATAGAAACGTTCTGCATCCAAACACAAACTGTCCGTGTGAACCAAATGCATGTGATGGATATACAGTATGTGTGTGTGTTAATGTGTGTGTCGTCCTTTTTGCTCTTCCTGGAAGCAGAAGCGCAGGTTGTGCTGGAAGGTGGATAGTGTTGCTGGGTTGTGGCGTTGCTGTCAGCCTGCTAGTGTTAAGGATGGATGTGGGAGACAGAGGGCAGGCATATCACTGTGTCACCTCTCAGACCACCGGGTGCCACGCCCCACAGTCGATGACACGTCCGCCTCCGTGTGCCTTAAAGGCAGCGTCTTTTTTCTTCAACTTCTCCTGTCTCGGACTCTGCACAAACTAATCCTAGTTCAGTTTAGCTTGGTGAAACAACAATAAACAATAAATGTTTGGTGTCATGGGGATAATAGATCCATTTTATTTATTGTTGTATGATTAGTGAGTGACGATAAAATCTTTTAAAATCTTTTGTCTCTTTTACTTAAGTCAGGCAAATAGCAGGTAAAACTGAAAATAAAATGTTCTGGTACTGATGTCTATTTAAAAATTAATATCTTTAATTGTGCTTTCACAAATATGTTTTTTGTTGTGTTTTGTTTTTTTAGAGGAGGATTTCACAGATCCGAAGGATGAGAGCAGTGAGAAGAATAAACCAGGTCAGAATCTCTACTAATAATGACGTCTTAGATGTGCAGTTGTATATTTGTACAAGTACATTTTTCCTGTTTTTAATTCATATTTGTGCTGTGTATTTGATCTCAGATTGCTCATCCGATTACGCTAACTACTATCAGGGTTTGTGGGATTGCCAGGCTGATGAGCCAGATGAGCTAACCTTCCAGAGAGGAGATCTCATCTACATTATTAGCAAGGTCAGCATCAGCAACAGAAGTCCAATATCTGATATAAAAATCTGTGCATTAGTTGGCAAATGAAAAAAAAACATATTCATTTATGAATCTAACACAGAAAACAAATACTGACCTGTTTCATAGCTTTTATTTTCGATTACAAAACAGGAAATGAAAAAAGGGGCCATATCTGATTTGTGTGACCAGGAAGTTAGACTTTTTTTTTCTTACACTTGTGAAACTTATACATTGGTTGTCCCATATGTAATGTCATGAATGTGAGCTTCCATAGTATTGACTTTATTTTTTTGTCAACAAAATATTTTGGAATATAAAATATTTTATGATATTTAAGCTTAATATACATTGCCCAGTAAATCTCTTGCAAGACACAAAGAAGCTTCTTGGTCACAAAATTGAATACAAAATCAAATCAAATCAAAACAAATGATGTTACATGGCCTTTTTTTCATTTTCTACTTGAAGGTAGTACTATTACAATATCAATAACAAACAAGACAATTTTAATAATTCTTCAATTTCAGATTGAGAAGAACAAACAATACATGCACTTTAAAAAAAACATCCCACTTAATTCATTTGTTACTGGACACCATTATCACAGTCAATTCAAGTGGGAGATTATTGTTCGAACACTCACTTCTATTCACCCGTGACTTATGTTTAAAACGTTTCAAATGTGCTGGAATTATATAAAATATGTAATTATTTGACAGTTAAACAACATCAACTCATGTTATCACCATGTCCTCATTTACTCTCCAAAACATGCTGATATGCCCAACATCTCTGTGAGCACTTGTATCTCGATGCCGCAGTGAAGCACTAACAGTGGCATTGTCTATTCCCGGGCCACTAGGGTGAAGCACCATTCGCGCGCTGCGTAATGGTGCTGTTGTTCATTACTGAGCCTCTATCACAGGGGTTAATTGAGTAGGCAGCCATGCGAAACTCTTCCTTTCTGTTTGACATAAACTGCAGGTGCATCTCAGCTCTTTCTCTCAATCTATTTCCTTGTGTTTTATGGCCATCTTGTAGTTACATGCAGAGTATCTACCAGTGAAAAGCCACCCTACTGGAAATCAATGGCTTGTAATTTGGGCACTTTTACTCTGCTGCGTGCAGCAACTTGTTCCCAGACTGTTGCTATTGGTTCTGCTTTAAATTGAATCATCATGTTCTGTGTTTAGGTTAAATTATCTGGAGAGCAGTGGGAGGAAGAAATTACAGTATATTCTGCTGTCTTATCAGTAATCCTCTGGTCGAAATGGTGTGTTCAGTCTCGTGACAACGTTGATAAGCAGTTAGTGATGCTGATTTTTATTTATTTGTTAATGTGTTTTAGGTGTTTAAATACAGAAATGCTACCACTTTTCTATGTCAATTAAAGAAATGATGATTTAGACGTAGATGGATAAACAAACGGCATCAGTTATTGTTAAAGAAGTACGAGCCTTTTGTTTCTGATAGCAGATGTGTGCCCAGGTGAAATATGCTTTTTTCAAAAGATGGACGTTTAATTGAGCTTGTCTTGGCAGTGCCAGATTAATGAGATGCCAGCCTCCTCTGTCTGTGTGTGCTGCTTGATAGGGGGAAAATGTCAAAACAGCCATAGCCATATTTCACGTAAGGATGACAAAGGCAGCATACTTGGGGAAACAAAGGGGACCTGGCTGTGTGCTACAGATCCACTTTAAACAGCCTCAGCCCTGCCGGCGGATTCATTTTCACTGTATGGATCAGATTACCCCATCACTGGAGACCTTAAAAGCAAGACTAAGTCCATGTTGGAAGCAGGACTCGACTGTCGTATCTCACAATCTAAATGACACAGATCACTCTTGTTTTGTCAAGCTGTATGCTGAAGTCATAACACGGTGACAGCGCAGGAGAGAATATTCTAACTAGTTCCAGAGGATTTACGGCCAGGGCTTCGGTGAGGTCGTAAATTCTGTAAAGGTGATGTCCGCAACGTGTTTGGTTTTGTTTGACAACACAACTCCACCTGTGTCCAATTCTGCTTTGTAACAGCATCACATGTTCCTCATGAATCGCATTATTTGGATTACGGCCCGTAATCGGCTATTTGTTTTAATGAGCCCTTGGGGAGGGCTTCCCTGTGTCATCTGTGTGAACACGCAGGCCCCGCCGACGTTCAGTTTTACGGGGGATTCCTGAGAACCCTGACCTCCGCGAGTGAAATACGGGCCCTTGGCTGGATCTCAAGTCTGTCGCTTAACTGGGACCCAGACACATGAAATGGCCGTAATAAAACCAGGGCCCATAAATTCTCTCAGAGGGTGGGAGGCCTGGTTGTCTGTGCTGTTATGTCAACACTGACCATAATTACAAGGTAATAAGGACACGCTCTAAGTGCTAAATCAATGATGCTAACAAACTGTTATTTTTAAAGCTGGGATGTGATTGACTGCTGAAGTGCAGAATGGGATAGCCACAGGCGTAGTGTCATATGGCTGTGAACTGAGGAGCACATGCCGATTGTATAAAAGGCCCTCATCCATCATTATTGATCTCTCACTTACTGTAAAGTGGGGGCATTTTTACTGTATTTGTGTGTTTTACCCCCCCTCCCCTCCCTGTGTGTTACTGCATGTGCGCGCACATCTGTGTGTCACTGACAAAGTAAATAAATTAGTCAGCTCACAACTCATATGAATCCCATTAGTTCAAGAGAATTAATCTCGTAGTGTGCCTCAGCCGCTGGTTTCAGCGATGCCTAACTTGCTTTCCGCAGAGCCTGATGTCGATGCTCAGCGTTCTGATACATGAGGTAGAAACACACTGTGAAATCCATCTTGTGATTTTTTTTCCCCCTCTGCTCTGGCATTTCATTTCTGAGAGCTCGCATTTTTTTTTAATGCGCATTATGGCTTTACGATGACATTTTAGTGTGTGATGACTAATACCACCGAGCTCAGTTTTTTGCAATATCACACCCAGTGATGTTTTTAACCTGATATCAACTGTTAAAATGTTTTGCACGCGGATCGTAACTGCATCAGGAAGATCGAAACCGCAGCTTATCCTAACACGCAAAGGGAAATTTGTGATAGGATTTAAAATGTGGTGTTACAATATGGATTTCATTTATCTCAGCAGCTGAGAGCTATTGTTTTAGTGCCTGTATACATTGTCAGCCATGCCCCACACCGAACCATACGGATGTCCTGCATTCTTACCCTCTAATTTATGTATCCACACTCAAAAGACATGGGCTCTACAGGTCAGCTGTCACATTCCTGTATTCCCACAGGCACTCATGGAGAACGGCGGGATGGAGTGGGAAGAGATTTATGGCACAAACCCATCCAGGGTCCTTAAAACTCTGGCAAGCACTGCTGCCACCTCTCCCTCTTTCTCCCCATTGCCCTGCTCACCTCTCTTCCTCCATCTGTTGTCCAACCAAAACACATAGAGAGGGAGAGGGGCCAGCCAATCCACTGCCTCTGCCAAACAGAGCATCACTTCACATTAGCCTTAACTGTTGAGCTGCAGCTGCTTGTTCACAACAATGAGAACATGGACACCACTGACACCTTGTGGCAGTTTGTAGTATAGTCTTGGAAAGGCACAGTTATATTAAATGGTAACATATATAAACACCGCAAGCCGATTTTCAGCGTTTAAAATGCACTGCGTGAATTTTATCCTCTAAAACCTCATATTGATTTTTTTCAAAACTTCTTTAACTCATTTTGTACTTAAAGGGACACTTCAATCTGACTCAAGCTACGTGTGACACTGTTTTATTGGGGTTAAAACAGGCTTTTCTGTTTTACAAGCTGGTGTGTTCTGCTGCCCACAGGTCAAACTGACTGAATACAGCTGAAGAAAAGCAAAAGTGGTCAAACAATCAGATGGGAAAAGTCAAGCAAGAGAGACAAAGAGGGGGGATCCCTTTATTCTTTTGTGTGAACTCTGTCCCCCCTCTTCGTTCTCCGTTTCTCTGTCACACACCCATTTAAAGACCCCTGGCTGCTATTGTGGCCATAGACACCAAGACGCTATAGACAGGCAAGACATCCTATTTACCACCCAGAGTAGCAGGGGGTGAGTCTGGGGTTTGGGGTCATGCAGGAGGCAGCGGTCATCCCCCGGTCAACTACAGTAGGTCATTATTCAGCCCAAGCCAATAGCCCAGAACCGTGTCCGAGCAACCCACCCCCAATCCATTCTGCTTAATTATTATAAATGAGGGGCGGCGTAAACAGCCATCATTACAGACACTCAGTGGCATACACAAATCCACTTTAAATTGCTATTAAGTTAAGGAGCTATCTGTAATCCCAGGCGTGCATTAGAAAGGAGCAAGTAGGTTTTCTTTTTATTAAATCTCATCGTCCCTGAGATATTTTCAAACGTTCTCATGCTCCGTCATGTTTCCAATTTGAAGCCAATTCAATGATTTAATTAAAAGCCCACTTGGAAAAAAATGGACACTAAGTAGCCATTTCAATCTGGTTGTACAGAAATACCGTCCGTATTTCCGGATTGATTTTGATTTTTTTTTCTGGCAAAGGATCCTGATAATAATCTCCCAAAAATAATTCCCTGTGCAGTTTCAGGCTCTATCAGGCTGTTTGTGGAGTGTACCTGTGTGAGCAGTGAGGAGCGCTCGCTAACCTGATTGCAGATTACTGATCGTTGGCTTCTTGTCAGGCACAAGGTGTTCATGTTTCTTTGTTAGGGTGACCAGTGATGGAGGAACCGCAGTGAGTTGTGGTGTATCTGATGACTCCGTGTGGAGGAAAAAAAACAGAGAGGATGCAAGCAGAAAGGCTGTTACGGGAGAGATGGAAAGAGAGGCAATGGAGGAAAGGAGGAAGGAGGCTGGAAATGGGGAGGGAGGGAGGGCGGTAGAGATTGTAACACCCAGGCGGCGGGTTCAGCAGCAGGGCAATGAGAGACTTCCTGCGCTCCATCACGCCCAAGGCCTGCCTCAGTCAGCTGGTGGCCGAGGAAAGATGCCTCATGTGTCAGGCTTATTAGCACTCCCCCTACTTTGTATGCATTTGGGATTGTGTGTGTGTGTTCTGAAAGCAAGGGTGTGTGTGTGTTTGAGAATGGAAAAGATAAAAGGAAGAACACACATAGTCAAATTTTTAAAAAATTTAATTAAAAAAAGTAAAGGTGTATTTTCCAAAGCGGGGTTTAGAGCGATATTGGAGGTGTGTTTTGTTTAGTTTCATGATGGTGGGCTGACATGACACCTGCATCACCCGCTGACTTTCACCGCATCCAACCAAACCGCCACTCACCATCCCTCTGCTTCAGGCTCGGGTAGTTGTCAATCCGTCCTCTGGTCGGGAACGTGAGCGATGGGCCTATCAGGATGCCGCCATTAGCCAGCCCCCTGAGTGGTAAATAAACGATCGCGCCGGTACACTGCAGGTGTTGTCATGGCAACCTGCTCCCAGTGCCAGCCCCGCCCACACTCATTCCCCTGCTCTCTCAGTGGAGGAGTCACCGGGAGGTTAACGAGTCAACGCGCCACAGCCACCACAACACGGCGCTGTTTGTGCCCCCCCACCACCCCACCTCCTGCTGCTCCCACACAGTTGATTTGATCTGCATCCAGGTTGCAGCAAACACAGGCTCTGATATGTGTCAGCTCTCACATTCACACCCGTGTGTCCCGGTACATCTGGGAAATGGGATAAAACCAGACGTTTTCCAGGACATTTGATTTAGCTGAGTCCAGATCATCTCAGTGAAAACCATGTCAGTTGAATACTTAACAACGAGTCCAATATGTAATCCAGCCACAGTGAGCTCAAATAGACCTGCTCCTAGGCCAGACATTAGCATCTCAACGCTTAGGATGCAGAATCACACAAAGACAAATCAACGCAAAAGACAAGCAAGAGGAAAACAAACAGGAGCAGGGGAACATTGGGGAGTTTGCATAGTTTTTGTCATTTGGATAATTTACTCTCCACGCCTCTGTGAATGTCCCTATTACAGCAGGTGTACTCTGGATGAACCCATTTCAAGTATGAGGAAGATGGACTCTGCACGGCTGACAGACTTCCACCGCCATTGGCTCCCACTCTGTGATGTAGCAGCGGTATTAAAATGGCGGCGCTGATAATCCAAAAGACCTTTCTCAGGGAGAATTTGAGACCGACTGCACAGATGGGCCACAGAGATAAATAAAAATCTCTGTCACTACAGTTGGTGGAATAGTGCTGTGACACCCCCAAGGGAGAGAAAAACAGTTTCACTCCCTCTTTCCAATGCCACCCCCCCGTTCGTCTGCCACCCCCCAACTCCTCTGTTCGCGTCCTTTCAAATGGGAACAAGAGCCAGCTT
This sequence comes from Trinectes maculatus, assembly GCA_016785345.1. NCBI lineage: Eukaryota > Metazoa > Chordata > Actinopteri > Pleuronectiformes > Achiridae > Trinectes > Trinectes maculatus. The sequence continues at coordinate 244,656 of JAFBJQ010040681.1, read as the reverse complement.
TCCACAACTGGGCTTTTGCCTGCGCAGCGTATAATGAGACCATTTTGGATTTAACCATCCCCTGCAAGATGAGTTCTAACACACACCGCATTGTCAGTCAAAGTGTTTCAGAGACCCTTGCTTACTTGGCCTGTTGGACATCTGCAAACACCACTCGATAGCCACAGGCCTCATCCCTCCGGCCGGAGAGAGATAGCTGGATGATCTTTTGACAAAACCTGGAAGAGCTGAAGTGAAGTACGATTCCAGTTTGACCGACATAAGACGACGATGCCAAACTTTTATGTACGCCTGCCTGCACGTGCTGGCACACATGCGGTATGGCCATTGTGTTTCAACTTCTCCTCGGCGTGGAGACAAATTGTTCACGCAGCCATTCTCAATCTGCTCGAGATGAGGAGAGAGATGAGCGGCCAGGCCCTCCGCTCCATCGGGACAGGGAAAATGACGGCCGGCTGCTGCCTCCTCTGCTCCTCTTCTGGGCTTTAACGCCTCTCCTGGTCACTGGCCAAATATTGATCTAGCACAGATTTTGTTGGAGCACAACTGCTGTAATCAGATCATCATGGGGTAGATCACGGGGTGGTCGGGTGAATCAAATTCCCCAAATGTTTAAGGCTGAGAAAGTGCAGATGTCAGCACGAATGTTTAATTTTTTACAATGTTCAAATTTGAGCTTTTAGATTTTATGTAGAAAGTGAGTCATGGTAATGTTTTTATCTAACATTGGTTTTATTTAGTTTATTTTAGTGATTGTTAAGTGCAGTGCAAAATGTCTCGAGTTAATGTATTTAATTTTATTATTTCCCAACAGTAAAATATAAAAAGCAAATTCTCTGAATTAGACAACAATTATTAAATTTCACATTAAAAAGAGTGAAATATTCCCAGCCATCCTCTATAAAGTCCTCTTTCCTCTGATTTAAATTCAGTTAAATAATTTCAAGTCTATTAATATTATTGCAAACAGAGTTCAGGTGATAATGTTTTATGACAATTAACACCGTAATTATATTGTGAGTATTTATTTAACTGCATCAAATTCCTTTTGTCTTCATTTGATCTGAAGATCCATTGAATGAAAACATTCCAAAAACAAATATACTGAAAAATCTCCTGAAAAGATTTTCAGGCTTCCCTTTTTGAAGTTGAATGTTTTCATTCATCAGCCTGAGTTACCATTTGTTCTCTTTGTGGAAGATCTAATGATATACTCTGTGTAGTGAGAAACTGTAAACTGCCTGAGGCAAAGGGGTAAAATGTGTCATTATGTTATTTAAATAAAACTGACTTGACATCCCATTCTCTGATCATTTGTTTCTTTTAATCACAGTACAAAAATTTGGTTTTTGCTATAATTAGTCTTGAAAAAGCAGTTATGGCTTTTCATTAGTTTTCATCAAATAAAAACAGCTTTATTTGAGACACTGACTGTCTCAATTGTCTCATTTATCGTGTTCCCCGCTGCTGAATGAAAACCCTCCAGCTTAATGCACCACGGTGCCGATTAGAATACCACACATGGCTGACTTGTGGGAGTTTGAGTTTATACAACAGAATAGTTTTTTTTAAAAAGGTATTTCTATTTAGAACCACAGTTCATATCTTTTAAATGGATGTTCATATGTTAATATTATGACAGTAACCTTACATTAAAAACCAATAAAAATGTGAGATTGGTGCCTGATCCTGCTTCGTTCACTTGTTTTTGCTCCCACCAAAGACTTACCATTCTTTATTTTGTCATTTTGGGTATAGGAGTACAACATTTACGGATGGTGGGTCGGCGAGCTGAATGGCACTGTGGGTATCATCCCCAAGGACTTTCTGCACCCTGCTTACATTCTGTGAGCTCCAACAGGTACAGAGGCACTCTCTTGTCATCAGCATTATGGGCCATTACTGTGGCCCGATACACACAAACGGTCCCCCTGGTGCTCATCCACATTGCCAGTGAGGTATATTCAGTCGTTGACCTGCCAGTTATGGCATCTGCTGGCTGGAAAAAGTACTGCATAAGGCAATCTGAGCTGTGCTATGGGGAGTGAATAAGCTATGTACAACAAAAGCATGATTACAGCATCAGATGTCTTGTTTAAGAAAATATTCCCCAATATTGTTAGATAGGCAGCGCTTAAAATGAAAACTGAATTATTGATGTGCATTTCTCTGACAGTTTTTCTTTTTTTCTTTTACGTAGCTGCTGCTGTCCAAATCCAGCCATGACTTTCACAAACAGCCATATCAGATAATTTCTTCTAACTTCAGAATTATTCTGTCTAATTTACATCAGGCAACATGTACTATAAACATCCATAAAGTGACCTTCCTGTTACATACGTTACATACAGAAAATAACAGGAATCAGTGGAATAATTAAATGATCAGTTGTCAAGAAGTTAAGCAACAACAATTTGTATGATCCCAAAAAAAGATTTGTTAGTAAGAAAAAAATAAATATACTGTTTTTCCACATTTAAGCTTTTACAGAATTATAAATACATCAGGTTTGCAATTGGACTGGACTTCTGTGATATTTTCCATTATCTTCTAGCATTTTATAGACTTAACTCATCAACCAGTTATCAAATAAGTTAATAATAAAAACTGTTACCAGGATACCTGAGACAAACTGAATGATCATCGTGAACTTACAGGTTTACTGGCTAAAATTACTAAATGTGAATTGTCAGTGAACAACCCACAACTATCCACAATTCTAATCAGATGTTTTGTGCCTTATGTGAAATGTTTTAAACCATGAACGAAATGCTTCCAAAATCACATTCACTTTCATTCTTACCCACTAGGGGTCAGGATTGCGCCTCTAGATTTTATTGAAACTCTATGACGGGACAAACAAATGAGAAAAACGAACTATTTGACAAAAGAATTACAGTCTGTATGTTTACATGGAGACACCACTCAGATCATCATTGCCCATGTAGATCCATGTGATCAAACTGAGGTCTCCTCAGAAGCATACATTGACAGAGAAGAACATCAACGGCTAGAACTATACAGTCCAAATACATCAACAGCAAATCCAATAACAGTTCACACAATTACAGAAGCCCTACAGTCTGAACACTGAATATTTCTAGCTTCTGCACAAAAACAAAAACTGTGTACATAATTTCTGGAATAGCAAACTGTGTCCCTTTTTAAAAGCAATGTATTAAAATCAGCAATAAAGTGTAGGACCAAGGTCAAGGACACTAGCTGGATACTGATGTTAGCTAAAAAAGTAAAGTCTCTGCGCAAGCTTCCTGTTATAATTAAAAATAAAAGAGGCTACAATTAGTGTAAATAGCTCCCAGTGATCAATAAATAATATCAAACAAAAAAGGTTCACAGGTAAAGATAATTATGTAAACCAGTGTCACTGGAGAGTTGATTTATACATTTTTCTTTAACGGAATTTTAATTAATCAAAAATATGCATAAAGTTAAATATTGAAGAAATGACAACAACACTTATATCAAGGTCACAAGACTGAAAGGTGTCAACGTCTGGTGCACAGTGGTTTATGATTGGATATATTCCAACTCTTACTCTGATAACTGTCTCTGAAATTATTAAATAAAATTGAAATCACAACCAAATAATATTATTTGTGCTTTAATTGGCCAAATTACTTTTAAATAAATTTTTGCCTTTCCTGGTCCACAGGTTTTTAAAAAAAATGTCAGGTACAATAGCCTTGCAGAATTCATCTTCCTCATTTTAAAAAAATGTCAGGTACAGTGTACTAAACTGTTTGATGTGGGGCTCTGATATTTTGCACCTGCTTGTGATAATGATAAATGCATAAACAGGCATAGATGGCAGTAGTTGTTCATTACAACAAGGTCAGGAAAGCACTTTTGCATTCATTCATCTAAGATGCAAGTTTTTTAGTGAACCTGGACTCCCTCTGCTGTTCCAACAGAAGCCAGAGGAAAACAGTGCCAGTGTTTTGAGTGACTGAAAATTCGGCTATACATTTTAAAATGAGATATGCGCTATTTTTAAGAAGTCATATCTACAATGTAACTGACTGGTTTCTTGAAAATATCATGACTCTGATCTCATTAAATGCCGAGGGACAGGACCTAACAAACTCTAATTGGCTGAGTTATTGTAATAAAAAACTCCTATGTGTGTAAATTCTTGGCCTATGTGTAACTGAATGTCTCTTTGGAAAAGGACAACTCCCACTGTCCATGTTCTGGTTCAGTGCAGTTGCAGCAGCCTTTAAATGGGCTGTGTGGTCTGTTCTAATGCACCTTGACCTCATGAGTTTCCTCTGAGGCGTCGCAAGACACCGAGGACACGTTGTCCTCCTCCTTATGTTTACCATCAGTGATTCCAGGCATACAGCTGGTCTCCAAGATACTGAAGTCACCACTTTCACTCAAGCCTCCACCAGCTACAGGGGAGTTAATATCCAGAGATGTCAGATATTGCAGGTCCTCTTTTTTGACAGGGCATCCATTCACCTGCAGGTCCAAAACTGGCTCCGGCCAGTGAGAGGTGTCATCAGGACATGTTTCCATGTAGCTGTTTGAGGCTTGGATCGAATCCTCGGTCTCGTCACAAATGCTCTCCTCATCACTGACCTTGACTATGCTCTCATTGGATGACGACATAGAGTGGCTGTCATCATTGGCCTCATCTTTGGTTCCAACCAAATCCACTTCTTGTTCAACTTGCTTTTTGGCCATTTGTGGAACAGCACCACCATTTTTCAAGTCTTGGACACTGTTCACATTGTCAGCTTCTACATGGATTTCTGACTGAAGCAGCATTTCCTGTTTGCTTCCTGATTCAGGACTTTCTCTGTCTGGCTGCTTGTGCCCATCTGACTCCTCAGCACAGCACACATCCGAAACGAGCGCCACAGCGCCATCAGCATGGTTGACCTCAGAGATGATGTGGTTTTCTAAAACCTGCTTCCTAGAGCAGATGACTTTGAGAACTTCCTCCTGACATGTGGTATCTCTTTCTGTGACCTGTTCCACTGAGTCATTGTCCTTAAAATCTAAAACCACAACAGCATTAGGACATTTGTCTGGTTTAGAGGTGAAACCCTCCAACTGATCAGCCTCTAATTTCATTTCCGAATGGCAAACACTCTGTTCTCCTGCATCTAACGTCTTATCACTTTCCTCATGCTCTGTTTCTCTGCACTGTTCCTCATTATCCACTGCACAGTCCTGTGCAAAGCCAGTAGTCCCCATGAGTGAATGCACTTCCACCGGTGTCTGTATCTGACCCCTCCACTGCTGGTTCTGTTCTGCCAGCCAGTGGCACTCTTGTTCGTCCTGGCTGTCACCCAGATAAAATGTGGCTTCTGCAGGGCTACGGTCACACTCAATGACAGCCTCTAGATGGTTGTTCTTCTGGGAGATCTTTATCAAGGATTTCTGTGTGTGCTGTATCTTAGCCATGTCCTTATGACGGGGCTCCAGTAAACCCTCTAGAGGGTCAGACTCTCCACATTGAAGAGACTTTGGGCCGAGTGTCTCTCTTGTTTGTTGGCATGGTTGATGAGGAGCTGGGCTGTGCAGAGGGGGGGAAAAAAAAACACTGCTAAAACTTCCAAATTTTGGAGGCAAATGTACTGTGCTTTCATAACAAACACCATAAACATCAAATGTACTTGTAATGTACAAGAACTGATAAGACAAACAGAGCATAAAACTCAATTAACTCATGTTAATTAGACAGATTTCACCCTTTATGCTCAGCTGAGCTAATTGGCTGGTGGCTATAGCTTCATATTCACTGTACAGATAATACGAGTGGTATCTTCTCAATCTTACTCAGCAAAAATGAAAACGTGCTTTTTTTCCCCCCACACAAATGTGTAACTATTCTGTAAATTAAATCAAGACTGCAGCGATAAAACCCAAATGTGTATTTACATTCACTTCAAACTGTTGATTTACTAATGGTTGACAATGTATCACTCATCCCTGCATTAACTTAATACTTATATTGAATCTAATGACCGATATGAATGTGATGGTTGGAACATCAATCACACATAGTAGCTTAAATCCTTCACTGCATTATGACAGAATGACAAATCCTACACAAATCTAAATTTGAACAGTTAATAGGTGATGCAAAGGCAAATGGTTATATCTACATAAGTAGCTGTATACCAGCGGTTTAAATCCCTCCCTCATACCTCTCCATGGACTCATATGAAATGGTCAAACTCCGCTCCTTGATGTCATCGTCCTCCTGAGCCTGAGCCTGAGCCTGAGCCAAGCCCCAGTTGGATGACGCGTATGTGAGAATGGCGTCGGTAACAGTGTAGGGGGTGTGGCCCTGAACACAGTCCTGGATGTGTCCGACTGGCAGCTGGGTCTGCAGGAAGAGGTGGAGCTGGCTGTCTGACAGGCATACTGTCATGTTCACCACTCTGTCAGGACAAAGAATATGTGTAATCAAACCTTAACATCTGACACATCTGTCAGAAAATATACTTTCAAAATAGGAAAACAGAAAGAACTCACTTGTCCAAGAAGACCTGAAGTCCTTTCCGCCTCCTCTCCAGAAAGTCCTCATTGCTAAAGGAGAAGAAGGACTTTCCTGGAAGGTCTGGGACAGGCCTGGAAAACAGACAACAAGCAAAACTCGAGATGATCCTCTCTGGAAAGAAAGAACACAAAAGCAGCAAAATCTGTGCACCCGCCACAGCTACTTACACCAAACCAGCATTCTTCTGCAGTTTCTTCTTGAGCCACACAAACTCACTATAGCGGCGACGCACACAGGACGTCTTTGCTGTGAAGGCTTTACTGTTGGTCTGGGAATGGAGAAACACATACAGAGTGAGCCACTAAGGGATTAATGCTATTTTATATTTATTTCACTTTTTGACAAGAAAATGCAGGGAAAAGTTTAACATCAAGATTAGCATGCCTTTCTTGTTAATATCACTAAATGATACACCAAAGCAGTCAGGCTGAGATCACATGTTCATGATTACTTCTTCAATACGATGAATTCATTTGACATTTTCGAGGACTAATGTGACTATAATGATTCACGCTTTCCGCTGCATCAGCTGTTACTGTGTTAATGGCAGAACTAAAACGTTATCACATGTCATTGGTTCCACTGCAATCCATTCCAATTTCCATGTCCTTAAAGCACAGGAACAAATTTCACAAGGAGTCCTGATAAGTGTCACTTCTCTACTGTGTCTCTTCCCATTTCCCACTAGAAACCACTCACAATGGTGATACTGTGTATCAAAGTTACCTGATTATTTTTTTCAGTTGGAATTTTGGTCAGATTAAACAAGATATCAGAGGACGGGATTGAGCTGCAGGAAATTATGATGGGACATTTTATATGTAAAACAAATAACAGTCTAAAGATTCAGCAATAATAAAAATAACTGCACCTAGCAGACATACATTTTGTAAGGACGCAAAACACAGATTCATGTTTTGATTTTTTTATACTGACCGAATTGCGTTTAACAGCTGTAGACATTTTTAAAGGTGTCAGTAAAACTAGTGAAGATAATTAGGTCAAGAATGAAGCAAAATGATTGAAGATCATGTGACGTCACCTGATCATTGACAGTCTTATAAATCACTACGCCCACACACGGGCGGACTGGGACAAAAAATCAGCCCTGGCATTTTGGATCAGACCCGCCCACCACATTCGATAACGCACACCTTTTCGGGCTCGTCGGCCCACCGGGAAAATGCCTGGTATGCCAGATGGCCAGTCCGTCCCTGCCCCCACAACACATCCATACAGGCACGGAACCTTACTGCTGACACAGCATTACTCAACACAACCTGCTGCCTGGACAACAATAACAACTCCCATCAAAACAAACTGGGAGGAAGTTATCAGCTGCAACTCAGCGAATTCCTAAGACTGAGCATTTGAAGCTACAGGTTATTTGCTGCTGCTATTACATTCAAATAGCAGTTATTCCATAAGGACCTGGAGTAGAATGTGTTTAAGGAAGCCCCTTACTGATCATAAGAGGCAACAAATGTGACAGAATGGCATGTGTTGTAATGTGATATAACGTAGCGTAATGCAGCAGTGATGCATCTACGTGTTTGTCAACTGCCATCAAACCACAGAAGGTGAAGAAGTTTGTAGATTATTGGCAAAATTTATAGTGAGCGCAACTGTCAGTTTACAAAAAAAGCACCAATCATCACACTGGAGGAGCCAAAGCCAGAGAACAGAGCTATTTGTTTTACTATTACTATTGACAGAAAAGTGGCCAATTATATCTATCAGTTGTCTGAGTTCTGAAACAAAGCACCTTTTTGTTAAATTGTAATTTTGTGTCAATACTCACATGCAGGAATATTTTATAATCGACATATGAATTCCATGAGCCTTCATTCTGGATGCGGGGATCTTGAACCCGCACTGCAACAAACTCCTGTATGTGACAAATGTAACAAAGTCACATTTTCATACGTTTCAATGAAAACATGTAGATAAAAACTACTGTGGTGGATTTTACTGTGGTAATGTTACTATTATTGACAAACTGTTACTGTGAAGCACATTCTGTTCCTCCATTACACAGAACTTTAGTTCCTGAAATGCTTCTTACGAACATCAATGAAGATATTATCATTTGGCATTTATCAGAGGAAGTCTGTTTAACAGAAAGTTATCTCCCAGCGCACGTGTCTGTCAGTTTCACCAACAGAAGAAATCACAATAAAAATTCACATTGTGATTTAATGTATACAAAAAGATAAAGCTGTGAGTTACTTACATCTCCGTGATTCCTGTTCATCTTATCTAGTGCAACACTGCCAGAAAAAAAAAGAAAATCAATTGAAGAAATGATTCAGTAAACTGGATCAAACACTCAAGCTGTGTACCTTTTCTACAGTGTTGTCATAAGCTAATGACTCATCCCCTAAAAGGGAAGCTTGTCAACTAAAACCGACTGAATCACTCTAACAGCCATTTCTCTTCACCAGCTGATGTGAGCAATGTATTCGTCTTCCTGAATATCAAGCATTCACAGCAGCTTTACCTCTACAGCTGTGTTAAAGAATCCATATAAAACAGATACTCACACTGCTCAGCTGCTAGACCAACAATGTTAGTCTAACTCTGCTGTCACATACCTCTTGAATACATATCCCTATGTTTTCTCTCTGACAGCATCAACCCACTGTATCTTACCAATAATCAACAATAACATACGAATAAGCCATGGATGAAACAGTGATTTTCATGATCAAATAATCTCCTAATTGCTGTTTGATTGACTAATTTGTTGTTTATTACATAATGTCAAAAAATGAAATAAAATGTCTATACTGATCTCTTCACTATAAGCATTCTATTTATATTCTATTTGTGTTATGAACTATTGCTAACTTTATGTCCTACTACTTAATGAATGGATCATCAACAACACAACACAGGCCACAGCCCCTGTTGTTGGACACACACACAGGCACAACAAACCACAGAGGGACACAAGATCGTAATGACCATCAAGAAACATAAAGACCACAAAGAGACACATAATAATAACCGTCAAGAGACAAGAATGTCCACAGATGACATGGTAGCATGACTGGTGGTCACTGTTCCTCTCTTTCAGAACGGATTTCATGCTGCTATTTACGAGGTTTTTACTTTATTGTGATAAGCAGCCTCAACGGTTTAATAGTGCTTCCCTACTAGTATCAATAATTTCTCGATTGAACAGAGCACGGGTCAGAGCAGTGATGACAGTGAGTCCAGCTGCATGTATGCCATGTAGTAAAACATGACCACTTTTCAAAAAGGGAGTTAGTTATTCTGGCTAAACTATACAGCTCGAGTAAACGCAAGCTAAAGGCTAATCCTATTCGACAACCACTTACTTTCACGAGGTGTACGTCAGCTGCTGTGGTAGTATGGGACCGCCTTTGTCAATGGTGTACTGTCTATTAAACTTTCTGTTTTCTTTATTAATAAAATCCATAAGACCCGAGGCTCGTTGTTCTGGACAGGTCCTGGTTCCATTTCGCAAGTCACACACACACACGCGCGAGTCGTGACGTCACCGCGTCACCTAACCTTTTCCGGGAGCGTGCATACGTAAGATGGGGCGTAGTTTCACGTTGACAAACTTATATAAATTCTAAATAATTGTCATTCATATTTAATACAGCTGTCTACATGCAAACAACGTAGATTTTTAAATACATTTCACAGAGAAACATAAAATGTCTATTGTTTCCCGAAGACTTCCGGTATGGACTGGCTTATGGATGCCGAATCAACAATACATCACACGAAGAAGAAGATTTTCCAGTATGGGCTTCCGGTATGGATGGATATATGGCGGCGCCCTTGTCGGCCATCTCGCCTGCAGATGGGTAGTCTTGTTTCTTTTTCGTGTCAAGTGTTATGAACAGAGAGCGAGAGAAGTGTAAGAGAGTCTTTTAATTATCATCCAACATGAGTATAATTCAGGAAGGTGACAGGCTGAAGCACACGACCGTGTCACCGTTTGTGTTTGGCTGTCCTGTCTGCCCCAAATTTACCACCAGAAGTGAGAGTGTCATTCAGAGGCACCTCCTGAATCACGCGGCGAATGCAGTACATTTTAAAGGTATGTTCATCACGTGTCTTTTTCAGATCATATGTCTTTACATGTTATTTCTAATGATATTTGTGGCTTTGTATGTTTAACGTCATATTGCACTCCGTAGAGGTCTGTAGATCAGCTTTAGCACAGAGAGCAGGTTTCTTTCAAGAGATCCTTATTTGTAGCATTCAGTGGAGTTGTTTCACTTTTTGAAGTACACATAACTGTTTTAAGTAAGGAAAAGTACATTTGTATAAACTGTATAGGATGTTAAGTGAATATTTTATTTTTAAAATGTATTTTATAATTAATTATAAGTAATAATTAATTAATATAAGTCTCTCACATACTGTATGATTTTTAAAACAAATTACTCTCCCTTTTTAGAAAAAATCATCTGCAGATGCAATCTGCCCTGCAGAGATGCAAGCCATTTCCACTGTCCATTCTGTGATGCAACAATAATCCGGAAAGACACCGTTATGCCCCATCTTATGCAATGTAAAAACAAATGTGATATGGCCCAACTCACCTCGGCTCCACCTCCTCCACCGCCCTCACAAGAGACCCACCCTATCGTTTTGTCATCATTGAGTTTTGAACATTCATACACTCTCCCACCATCTGTGTCGGTCGTCAAAATGGACCATTCCTACCCACAACCAGCATCCCAATCACCCCCACCTCCAACCTCAGACGATCCCATTGCTTCAACTGAAGTGGTAATTGGGGATGTGCCACCAACCCATTTGAGGTGCCCGCACTGCCCACTGGTTTTGTACAGGAGGAATTTGTTTTTACACATCAAAAGAAAACATGGCCAAGTAAAAGATATAACAGCCCAATCACACCTACAAAGTACATCCGTTGACAAAAGTAACGGTCTCTTTGCCGTCCAGAAAACAGCCAGAGGATTCAGTATTCCAGTTCATGTGCAGCGCAAGACATGGGGACAGCAACAGGTAACCAGATGTGAGATGGAGGATTGCCGGCAATACCTCCCGCTGGCACAGCAAAATGGCCTTTCTCACAGCTTGTGCCATCACATCAGATCATTAGATTACTGTAACACCACTGCCAGTGAGGAACAACTGGACCACCAAGTCCTCCGGGAAATGGTGGAAAACTGTGTTTTTGCTGACTCTAAAATAGCAGTGTGCAAAGCAAGGCAACAAGAAGCAGAAGAAGCACATGTCCCCTTGTCGGTCCTCGTTGACTTTACTGGTTTGAATAATCATATCTGCCTTTCCATCCACGAACCGAAATTACACCATTACAGCACTTTAGGGAGAGTGTTTGTAACCCACAACACCAAGAAAAACACCTGGCATTGTCCCTGTGCTAAGGCACACGCATCTTGTCCGCATAAATACATTGCCAAGTGGCACCTTTTCCAGACACATAAACCCATTTTCAAGACTGTGCCATCAACCACCACATCAGCAATGACAGTTCACTCTTCCAGTCACCCCACTGCAGAGACGGAGAGAAGTGTGAGGTTTGTCGATAACAACAAAAAAATACCAACCACCGTCCCTGAAGAAGCAACAGCCCGAAGAGCCCCAACAGATTCTCCTCAGCAGTTGTTTCCAACTGAAACAACTTGCGCGCCCTGTGAAGACGACCCGGAAGTGGAGGAGGCTGTTCTAATCACTAACAAAGCCACAGTTGTTGGCGTGGAAGGGTTAATACAAAGTGAGTTCAATACATTTTCAGATTGATCATCTGCAGTCAAGTAGATATTTATATGATATGTTTGTTTTAATGTCTATTTCAAACATCTCAACTTACAATAGAAGAGGTACCAAATGTCACATGGTGTACAGATATCAGGAGTGGACAGTCACTTCAATGTGCTAACCTCAATCACGGTGAAATTGAATTACTTATGAAAAAATAAAAAAGGACTAAACGTGGAGTAAATTTATGAAGTCAGTTGTTCAATACTCATTGGGTAAACACTACTGTCCGCAGGTATTAATAAACTAAATCTGTGCAGTCACTGTTACCGGTTATTCATCCATTCATCCATCATGCAGAGGGTTCGTTCCAATAGTTCAGATGTTTGCTGACGTTCTCAATAGCAGATCTCTCTACCAAACGCTCGCAGCTCCGCCCGCCCCGGCTGGGCCGCTGAGTAAATCCACACGCTTTAAGCTCTGCGACCGTGTACGTCAGCGCGCTTCAACCGACCAGCGGACTCCTCTTTTCTTCTCCCATTCCAGTCGCTGGGGCGGAAACGACTTATTCTCCAACACAAACAGCGACGTTATTACCGTAGAAGTGCGGGATAAAGCATATCGTGTTGTTTTTATCTTGTTTCTACCGAAACTTAAAAAAACCCTTCAAATTGTAAGTCACTGTAAGGTGAGTTTATTTTCCCTCCTCCTCCCTCCTCCTCCCTCCAAACGTGTTGTTTCGTTTGCCCGTGCACGAGATTAGCATTAGCTAGCCTAATATATGTTCAATGGGGATGCGGTGGTTGGTTGATAATTACATTTGTGCTTAGCTAGCTGACGCGTTTTGGTTATATTACATTGAGTTTAAGCGACAGACATCTCAGAGTGAGCTGCATTAGTTGCCAACCAGAATGCAATATGGAGGATACACCAGCTCGTTGCAAACTGTGGGTCCCTGCGAGGCTTTGTCGTACAGTGTTTTTTGTTGTTGTTGTTGTTTTTTTTGGCTTGCTAACGTCAGCCACAAAAACTCATGAAAAGCCAATGATGCATGGGTTTAGTTCAAATACAGTCTTTATTCAGTCGCGATGCCGCCCACCGCCAGGTGTTGCAAATTGCGGCCATAAATGTACGAGTCTGCAACCGCTGTATTATCACTAAAGGACTTTCCATCCACCCTCTGTTGTTATTTTGTTCGTTCACATATTTTACGCGGGTGTTAGGTGTTTATGTTCAAGCTAAGACACGTTGTAACAATGAACGACCCCCCCGCCCCCGCCGCCGCCAAAATAAGAGATCCTATGAGTTTACACCATGTCATAAGGTATATGGGTCATTTCAGATAATGCAGATTCGGTAATCTTGCTAAGTAAAAGATGGCTACATGTTTTTGAAGTATTTACACTGGGAATTGCACACAATTTTTATTTATTTATAAAAAAAATAATTGGAAGTGGCATTCATCTACATAGAGATTTGATTTGATTCTAAAAACGAAACACAATGAAACACACATGGATTGCTGGTAATCTGCATTGCCTCTCATTTTCGCCCATGTATCTTTTCAATAAATCCCATTCTCCAATGCTGTTTTCTCCTCTCTACCATATTGCTTGCTTCCATCATGCAACAATCTTGACGTTGACCAGGAACCTGCGGGTCCCCAGGTCTACCTGATGAGTATGAGCCTGACTACAGAACCCACTAACGATGGTCCCACTGTTACTGAAGGTTTTATACATTATTATTTTCTAACATAATTTTCTCTGTATCACTTGTCCTTGTGCGGTAAGGTGTTTGTCAACAGTGGAGGAATGGCTGAACTGATATATGTCAACTATGTGCCACTGTAAATGTTTTGTCATCCATTTGAAACTGAACTCACTTGAAGCAAATGTGAAGAGCCATATTCTGAGAGAGTGGCCCTGGCTGTGGAGTTGACATCTCAGATTTCAATGAAACTTGAACAATGAAACACAAATATATTTACATATGTTAAAAGGAAAATTCCAAAGTTTGAGCATCTCACCTTGATCGATATTGCCACAACGCCAGCTAGAATGGGAAAAGTCAGGCAACAAATTGAGCATTTTTGAGAAGAAAAGACCTGTTTTTGCTGGATTACGATGTGTAGCTGTTGTGTTGAATGTGCCACTCATGTTATTATGTTTACGTCTTACTTCTTCATTTTAATGTGGAAGCGCCCCCTGGCTATCACACTGGTTATTAGCACTATGACCAGGAATTGTGCTGAATGGATATTTTACAAATTCACTAATCTAGGCTAATAGTAAATTTTTAACCAGAACAGTGCCATGTATTTCCTCTTTTCGTTTATTGACATAATTGGCAACAACAAAATAGGGGGTCGTAAAAGTTTTAACCACACAGCTAGAGTAGCTGAGTCGTTCCTCTTGTGATATTTTCAAATGCTTAGCAATGTTTTAGTGGCACACACATAGTATACATATTATACATAGTAATCCAGCAAAAGTGCTCAATTTGGTGCCTGACTTCCTGTTCTAGGTGGTGCTGTAGCCATATTGTTCAAGATTTTCCTTTTAACATATGTATGCATATTTGTGCAAAGTTTCATTGAATTCTGAGATGTCAACTCCAAAAAGTGCCATTCATATGGATCTTAATACCTGCCAGGGAAACGTAGCATCTGCAGGCAATAAGAGTTTCAAGGCTCAGCAGCTGTTTAAAGAGGAAGTGTCCTCTGAGACCGTAACCGTCTCCCCCATTACTCCTGTTTGTTGCCCTCAGAAAGCAAAATGACTTCGCCTGAGAAGAAGGACAAGAAGGCAGATGATGTGGCAGAGGAAGAGGAGGAGGAAGAAGAGTATGTGGTGGAAAAGGTCCTGAATCGCCGGGTGGTGAAAGGGAGAGTAGAGTACCTTCTCAAATGGAAAGGCTTCTCGAAGTGAGTGCATTTGGTCACTTATTCTAATTGTATCTATAGGTGATTTATTAAATCTAAGGGAGTATTATGGTTGACTCATGTCACATCAGCCTCTATTTTTTTCTCAAAATGATAGTGTGTATTATCCTGTAACCGCTAAAGCAGAGACTGGATTCAACTTGTCATATATAATAATTGCTAAGCACATTTAACAGGTGACTGAAGGCTTTATATTGTTATTTGTGCTAATATCTGCAGTGAAGATAACACGTGGGAGCCAGAGGATAACTTGGACTGTCCAGATTTGATTGCAGAATTTCTGCAGTCCCAGAAATCAGCAAATGATGGAAAGAGGAAGGCGGCTGGAGATGCAGAAGGAGATGAGAGTAAATCAAAGAAGAAAAAAGATGATGTAAGTCTAAGTTCTTTATTTGAGTTTATGAAACATTGTCTTTACAGATATTATTTCTGCTCAGTTGATGATGACTCATTTGTTAACATCATTAATCTTTAGTGCTCACAACTTCACCTGAACCTAAACAACTGGTAGTTTCATATTGTATGTAGTGGTCCTTAAATGTAGCAGTTACTGTTTTAGCTTCCATTACTGAGTTTAAGGTTACATAAACTTTATACCCTTTTACCTTCTCACGCTAAACATATCATCATCACCCACCATCATACATCATCATCGCAAAAAGCAACAAGTTGTCTTCCGTAGAACACAAACACACAGTGTACACTTCAAGATAAGGTCACTCCCATTTTCTTCTGGCAATACAATGTGTCCTGCTCACACACACACACAAAACTGATGCATACAAAACTAATGTATCCTGATGTAATCTCTGTAGTTTAAATTCATGCAAATATGCTATTAGCGGTTAATCAAAGTTGTGTTTTCTGATCCTCAGACAGAGAAGCTAAGGGGCTTTGCTCGAGGTCTGGATCCAGAGAGGATTATTGGTGCCACTGATTCCACGGGAGAACTCATGTTCCTCATGAAATGGTTTGTTTGACCCATAAATAGCAGTAATTGATGAAACTGAAGCACTGCCCCACCTCGGAGTTAAATGTGTCATTGAGCATGTCTCCACACCACATGCAAGAAAGTCACATTGTCTTTTTTCGTTGTTGCACAGGAAAAATTCTGATGAGGCTGATCTGGTGCCAGCGAAGGAGGCCAATGTGAAGTGTCCGCAGGTGGTCATCTCGTTCTATGAAGAGAGACTCACCTGGCACTCCTATCCCACTGAAGATGAGAAAAAGGATGATAAAAACTAGCAGTGGCCAAAGGGGCAGGAGCAAAGAAACAGAAGAAAGTTGATTCTACTTTCAACAGTGTTCTTTATTTTTGGGTTGGGGTGGGGGGCAGAAACAAGCAAGACACCATTGGACTCATTTGGTGTAGCATCACTGACTTGATTCATTTATCTGGGGATAACGTAAATGTATATATGCTTCAGGTTTTCATGACGGGCCCGTTCGTTCATCTGAATTAGAAGACAGTGTTAATTTCCAATACTCTTAGTTTTTAAGAGTTGTCCATTTCACCATCATTTTAACATATTTGGTCCAGTGTTTGGTCGTCATGCTATGAAATTCTATCAGTGAGGTGGTGATTTTATTTGGCTTGCCATTTTCTTTACTGATTCATCAGTGCTTTTGAGGGCAAAGACATGTTCATCTTAGCCCCTTCTGTAGGATTGTTTAGTGTATGGTTCTAAAGTTTCCTCAGTAGTTTATCTGCTCACTGGTAATCTTTGTAGTGTTCTTCATTATGTCTTGCTTGTTACTTTTGGAAAATAAACCACTTTTTGTTACTGTGCTGCTCCTGTTATTTCTTTTTAATAAAACAGTCTGGATAAATATGAGCAGGACTGCAGCTGAAGCTTATCATTAGCCATTCGTCTAATTCATCTGTTGATGTTTTCTGCTTAAAAACATTGACTTTTGCTTGAGAAATTAGTTGTTTCAGGTAATTAACTCACATTTCATGACAACTATAACACAAGAGTCACAGGTGAAAATAAAAACACTTTATTCAATAAAAACAATTTTTGATTGCCAGCAAATATCTCAAAACAGGAAACTACAACCAAAGCAGAGGGTGAGACTGTTATGGAGACATTTGACAAATTGATAAATCATGACAAACAAACATGAAAATATTTACATAACAAGATGGATAGAAAGTGCACTAAGTAGTAGCAGTACTAAGTAGTTGGTGTAGCACTGGGTTACACTGAAGTGAATGTTAACCAGAGTTTCATGCCTGAACATTATATTAAATGAGGACACCTCCTTTCAAAAACAAAAGTTTGTGGACACTGTTTTAACGATGCGAGTTCTGTTCAGCCTCTTCTAAATGTTCTAACCTAAGTGCTATCTCAGATGCAACCACTGACCTGTGTTTATTGTTTTTTTCTTTTTTCGTTTTGTACTTTTACAGAGGTTGATGTGACACGTACTGACAGACTTCATTCAAATAGACAAGTTAATAGCACTTCTACTTTGAGAACATTCTTCGGCTCTCAAAAACCATTAAAGTGAAGAGACGGAGACTGTAAAATAAAGGCATCCAACCCAAAGTGGCCACAACACACACTGTCATTTCATTCAAATGACTTTAATCTCACATAATAGCTTGGCTCACTTTGTTAACAACACAAAGACATAGGACTTAGAATACTCAAACCGAACAATTCGGCTTTACAGCAGTTAAAAAAACGTAGCCTCCATTGGCTTTCAATTGGCAAACATTGGCAAATAAGTTACTTAAACTGGACATCGCTATACCCCCGTGTCAACTGAGCCTCTTTCAAGTTAATGCTCAAAATGGGGCGTCGAGAAAAAAACCAAACGAACGGCTTTGAGGTGTAACGTCCTGGAATTGGTGGCAATCATCCAGTTCTCTCAGGAACTTCTGGCTCATCAAGTTATCTTGAATTCTTGACTGTGATTACAGGCTCTGTGCAAAGCTTTCAAATCAAAAGGCTGTAGACTTGTATGTAAAGCTGATGTGGCGAGACCTATAACCTTGCTTATACTACAGATTATGAACAGTTAATAAAGGCTTCCTTAACGCAGCCCCTTTATTTAAATCTGCGGCAAAGGAATAGCAACAGACACGGCAAAATGCATATAGCCAAGCCTTTTAAAGACAAATTACAGTGCTATGTATAATTTATAAGGAAGCCGATACATTTTGCAATGCAGTGTGCCTCCTCCCTAAAACATCCATCTCCTTCTCTTGCAGGACATTATCGCCAGGCCTCTTTGGCTCCGCCTCTAGAACATCCGCCTCAACGTCAGACCCAATCTTTCTATGGTGCCTTCGAGATACCGATGGCACTCACTCCACTCAAAAACTGGAATTTGTGATACAAACCCTCAGCATTAGAGAGCAGCATTTGAGCATTTAAATTATATTCCGATCAAGCAAGACCCTTTTGTAAGTACAGATTTCCATAGCATCCTAAAAACGAAGGACCTCATTTCTCATTTGGTGTCTAACTTTAAACGACAGATGCTGATCTTTTGCCTGAAGATTTGCAACTCAAGAGCTTCAGTGACCATGAGAATCACAGTCTCCAGGGTGGGGTGTGATCTGTTCCTCCTTGAAACCCTTCAGTGCATAGGTACTCCAACAATCCTTGTTGACAGTTTTCTTTTACTCCCACTTTTCTCCACACCAGTCTTTTAACCCTACAAATCCTCTCCCATCCTCAGTGGTTTGGTGCAAAAGGTTCGAGAGCAGCTAGAATTTTTTCTAATAGCTCATTTTGTCCTTTCGTGACCCTCCTCTCCCCACTTACTGTCTCCCCCCCCCCTGTCCTAATAATGAAACATCACTACTCAAACAAACAGCTGCTTCTGCTTCAAAGTTTTTCCAGGAAAAAAAGTGAAGGAACAGAATGAAAAGGGAGAAAATAATGCAGGAAGAGTAGTCAACAATGCCATTTTTCTACTCACCAGAATCTTCTTAAAGGAAAAAAAGGACACCTCTCTTGTATCTGCAGAAATCTTTCATACTGATTTAGCAAAGTGACAGAATAAACAGCAGTTTTTTTTCCTCCCTCACTTCTTTTTGTCTTTCTGTTTTTCTCCCCACTTACTGTCTCCCCCCCTTCTGTCCCCCCCCCCCCCCCCCTGTCCTAATAATGAAACATCACTACTCAAACAAACGGCTGCTTCTGCTTCAAAGTTTTTCCAGGAAAAAAAAGTGAAGGAACAGAATGAAAAGGGAGAAAATAATGCAGGAAGAGTAGTCAACAATGCCATTTTTCTACTCACCAGAATCTTCTTAAAGGAAAAAAAGGACACCTCTCTTGTATCTGCAGAAATCTTTCATACTGATTTAGCAAAGTGACAGAATAAACAGCAGTTTTTTTTTCCTCCCTCACTTCTTTTTGTCTTTCTGTTTTTTCTCGGGCTTACGGTTCTGCTCAGCAGCCGTCATGCTGCGGGGCATGATCAGCACACTGCCATCGGAGCTGTACTGGAGCGAGTACTCACTGGGAGGATATGGCCGACCCTCCTCATCTCGTAGCTGGGTGAACACCTCTTGGTACAGACTTTGCATTTTCTGCTTCATCTGCCGGATGGAGCGAATGAACTCCATCTTCTCCTTCAGCAGCCGGGCTTTGTCGCGCCTCAGGTCTTGGACGCCCTGCTCCAGGTTTATGATGGTGTCCAGTTTGCGCTTGCGGCAGTTCTGGGCTGCCATCTTGTTCTTGCCGCGCCTGCGGATGTCACGGATGAGGGCTAGCTGGGCTTCACTCAGGTGGTGCTTGGCTAGAAGCTCATTAAACTCCTCAACGGGCAGGTTGATGATCTTGTCGTTGGAGAAGGGGATTTTCATGGCCCGGGCTCGGCGTTCATCACGACTGGAGTGCTTGTCGAGCAAATCCTGAGCGGGCTGAAGCTTTGAACTCTGCTTGTCGCGAACAGTTTTCTTCCCACCTGAAATGGGGAGCTCAGGGTGCTCGGTGAAGGCAGAGGAGAGTGGCAGGTTGTACGTATGATTGTGGCTGATGCTGTCCAGCTGAGGGAGGCTGTGGAACTGGGATGGATCCTGATAGCTCATACGGCAGAGCTTACTGTACCCAGGCTGATAACCGCCAACAGCACCTTCCTCTGTTTCCACAGTCGCTACCTCAGAGTCAGTGCTGTATCCCACAGCTCCCTCCTCTGAGAAGGTGGCAGACGTCGAGGAGGAAGAAGCTCCAGAGGAGCAGGATGTCTCAGAGCTGCTCGGTGATGCCGGGCTGTGGCTGGAGTCCAGGGAAAGACCTGAATCTGAGTCAAGCTCATCCTCCAGCTGGGAAGCTTGGGCCTGGCTGAAGCCCTCCTCCATGGCAAGGTCCAGCAAGCTGATCTCATCGAGCATCGACTCCTCCAGCAAGGTGCTGAACAGATCAGGCAGGATAGGTGTGGATGTAACGTTGTTACTGGTACTGTTTACTTGGGGTGAGAGAAAGATTCCAGTCTGGTTAGTGACACCAAATGTGGAGTTGATGTTGGTGGAGTTGCTGGAGGAAAGCCTGAGCATAGTGGTTCTTGGGGGGACGTTAACAGAGTCCAACTGCGGGCTGAAAATCTGGGGGAAGTCTTGGCTGCAGCTGGGGAGGGAGGCCTGGTGAAGGCTGACATCCTGGTTTATTGGCGTTGAGCGAGTAGAAAGACCAAAGTTTCCTGCTGTGCTTGACTCGGTCGTCCCACTTGTCCCACTAAGACTGCTGGAGTTGGCGTTGAGCGAATTGTTGTTTACTTCCATTGCCTTGGAAAAGGAAGATGTTGTTTAACAAAAATCAGCATATATTTATCAAGTTAGAACATATTTTGTACAAAATAGTTGTTCCGGCTAAATTTTAAAAGACACAAACCTGTAGCTCCATGATGGCCATGATGTCTTGCCACTGCTGCTCAAGGTCTAACTGAGGCTCTGCTGGAGGAAGCTGGGGTGCCAAAGGGACGGCCTGAGATGTAGAAGGAACTTCTTCATTGGAAAGTGCTATTTCTGCAGTGACAACTGGGGCTGGAAACTGATTGATAAATATCATATACATAAAACATAAATCATTTTACTGATGTTTACAGATCGTAGTATCTCCCTTTACATAGTTGGATATCATGCGAAACAGCTAATTTGATGTTTTTACCTCAGATTCTTCTCCAAAAGGAAAAGTGGCCTCCAGCAGCCTCAAACATTCTTGAAGAGACAGTGACGTCTGTGAGCCAAGACCTGGGAGCTGTGGCACAACAAAAAAGGGGTGTGTTAGTTTTACAGAGAGTAGCAGTTATATTGAGATACTTTCAGTTGTGATCTGGTTTAAGTTCACATTGACTTTTTACAAACACTCCAGGTGTCCATTAAAAGATGCACATAGAATAAGTTGCTGATGTTTGAAAACAATCAAGACAAAAAAGTTTTGATATCAGTCTTAACATTTATAGCCAGTTGTATACCTATTTTTCTGTATGTAATGACTCATTAAACTACTGATACAGACAATGAAGTGATGGATAAATCTTTGATTATGATAGCGTTGAGGGCAGTCCTGTATCATCAACTCATCAACATAACCCAATGCAGGGCATTTTAACCACAACTAATTGTATTGTCCCTGATCAGAAAGAGCCGACAAAGAACATAAGTGATCATGAGCAGTTTGTCTAGAAGCACCTGGGCCTTCAACAATACAATTAAAAAAAAGTGTCTGTTTGCAGCACAGTGTAAGAGGGAGGCAGATACTATGTGGTCAAGACGGCTGTTGTGTGCAGCTCTGGTTCTGCATTTCCAGAATTCATTTCCAGAATTCCCAGTCAATATTTTCCAAAGATATTGCTTTGTGACTACAACACTTCTAAGGTTTAGATCAGCATAGACCACTCCTGACTGACTTGAGTACAAATGCATTTGAATTTGCGTTATCAAAATTAAAAACACTCATTTTGTCTTGCATTATTCATATTGGCCATATTGGCCATGTTAGCCTGGTTAATGCTTAAATGTTGTCGGCCCAATTCTAATCCAGTTTTGAAAGAACAGCATGTAACTTGTGGGCCCCCTGAGGGAAATAGGTCCCTAGCACCCCCGTGCTGATGAAAGGGGTTGCATGAGGCAGAATGTGATGTGATGTAATGTCATGTAATGTGATTTGACTGGAATGCACCTAGTTATTTGCCAACTGCCATTAAACAACAGACTAGGAAGAAGAAAAAGAGCATATTTCCTGGCACATGTGCTTGTTTATCAGAAATCTGTCACTGATGCTACAGATACCATGAATAACACAAAGCACTGGATGTACTGTATGTGCATGCATCATGTTTTTGCAAGGAGCACATTTATGTAACTGGTTCACTGCAACCAGTGAGCCACTGAAAAATCCACTTGCATGTTAACCACCCAAGTATGATGATGAGGCTGCATGACGACATGGTATATTTCATGAGTGTAGCCTGGCATATTAAGTCAACAAGCCAGTTAAATGCGCCACCTCTCCCTGGAAGCAATAGTGGGATTAAGAATCCATTAAAACAACAAACCTGCTCTGGAATACTCTCTCCAGTTTCTCCATCTACTGGCTGAACTTCTTGTAGGTTCACTCCATTTCTCCAGCTCTCCTGTTCCTCGTTTCTGTCTTTATTCTCCTGCTGACTGGGCTTCTCCTCCTCACTCTCCTTCTGTCGATTGCTGTAGTTGAACACTTCTCTTCCCGCACCAAGGTCAATATCCTGTCGCCATAGGATGTCAATCAAGTCAATGTCCTGGGAAAACATAGCGACCATTGAAACACATGTGATAGCAATTAATGTATACTTTAGGACAAATTAACCCAAACATATCTGGGCAATTTATAACTGACAAATGTTTTGGAATAATAAGCTAGCAGATATAGTATTTATATTTCTATCGAACTGGACAAACTGTTCCTTTTATCTAATTTGAGTGTGTAATTTTGGAAGGAGAAAGACAGCTCATGTAACAGAAATACAGTCAGATGATGCCATGACCTAAACACTTTGACATGGTGGTTAACATGTGATTAGAAAGGAGTATTAGTTTATAACAGTCTAAGAATGTCTTTATGTGACCCTTTAACTGAAATGATACAGTAATTCTGTGAATCTTCTCAAGTCACTTGGACAAACGTTTAATAGTAAGTCGTAAGAAAATAACCATCAACATTAAGAACTACTTAACAAATAGGGACCGGAAAGACATGACACAAAAGAGACAAATATATGAAAGTTATAGTTTTCTTAGGTCCACTTTAAGCAAGATGACTATTTGCGGTGCACTCTGATGAGAACATTAAATGTGACCAGAATTACAGCTGACTGGTTTGACTAAAAATATCCAACACAGACGGGAAGACCAGGGGTGTGGACCAGGGAAGATATTAGTGTTCAATGTTACCAAACCTGATTTTGTGATCCTGTGTTTTAAGATGTTGTCAAAAATAAATGTATGGTGAAACAGACAGTCATTATGCATTTTAAGTGAGGAAAAAACCTTAAGGTTTTCTGAACGAGGAAAAAAAAACGCTGTTTACCTGGAACATACCCCTAATTTAAACCAAAAAAATATTAGCAATAATTGACTTTCTAATTTCTAAGTGCTGCATTAGAAGTTTCTAATCCCTCTTTGTAGCAGATGCTATACAGGTGCGAGCTGCGGTACCTCTTTTGTGAGGTCGTCATTGCCATCCCTGCTTCCCTGCTCCTGATTGCCCTCAGGGGCCACAGCTCCCAGGCTGCTGTCTGCTGTGTTCAGGTTGTATGTGGATTCAGGCGCTCCACTTCCTCCCCTCATGGCCGGGGTAGCGTCAGGGTTGTCCACGTCCTCTAGGCCGGCCCCATTTTCCAGGGTGATGCCGGGGCTGGACTGGCTGCTGGCGGACACCACAGTCTCTGAGTCACGATGCACTAACCAGGTATTGAGCTCAGGACTGGGGACAGCGAGGCGATCCAACTGGCGCACCTGGTTCAGCAGCCTTCGAGTGGTGAAGAAATGGTCCAGGTCCACACTCTTTGGATGGATGCCATAGCCGTCCAGCGTGTTGCGCAGGTTGTGAAACTGTGTCTGGGTGTAGGCTGAGCTAGGGCCCAGGATGATCTCTCTCAGTGGAGGAAGTTGATTGCTTAAATAGGTGTCAACGTCCACCCGCACCCCAATAAGACTCAGAAGGATGGTGAACTGAATCAGGCCCTCTGTGAAGTACTTTTTCAGGTAAAGCATTTCTTTACAAAGGAACAAAGGGTGAAAGCAAAAACTAAAAACAAAAACGGGGCCAACTACCTTCGATCAATACTTCTGTGCTCGAACTAGAAAATGAAGATGGATGCGTAAACATAAAAAGTGGTTAAAAATAGCAAGGGGACAGGGTCTTCAATAGGATTCTTTAATAACGTTTAAAATGCATTTAGGATCCAAGGTTGGGTTTCCACTTCTGCCAGAGTCCAGTTTGTGCTCAAAGCTTTGTTCTTCATAAAGGTCTCATCTTCCCATTCCTGACAAAAGTGAGAAATGACATCTTATTGTTCTACATTACTTCAACAAAATAATCAAGCTGCGTTCAGACACACACGTAGGTCTTACCTACCTACATTTGCATGAAGCACATGCTGAGAACACTAGAATAAAAATAGGACTAGCTAGCCCACTGCAGCCACTCCATCCTCCCAAGACTAGAAAAGTGATGTCGCCTCGCACCACTTAAAGCTTTTTTCATTCTTGAAAATTCAGCAGATCAGAGATGATGAACACTCAG
This sequence comes from Trinectes maculatus, assembly GCA_016785345.1. NCBI lineage: Eukaryota > Metazoa > Chordata > Actinopteri > Pleuronectiformes > Achiridae > Trinectes > Trinectes maculatus. Next base: position 219,701 of record JAFBJQ010040681.1, on the reverse strand, counting down.
CTGGGGAAAGCACCACCCCACCCTTGACAGGACAACTACTTCTTGTGGGTGCTGCTGAAGGTGAATGAGGGAGTCGAGAAAGCTCGCTGTGCTGGCTAGCACACGCAACAACGACAACGTAAGGTGGCTGGCAGGGTCCCTCCCTCTTCTCCACCACTTACGACGTTAGCTCTGAAGCTACATTGTGTTTTGACAGCGCGGATGGGGTCAGCGCACGCATATAACCGCCTCACAGGCAACGATAAAAGATGTTGCCACATTAGCTAATCAAGCTGTTATCTCGATTTTCTCTCAAAAGTGACAGCTGCCCCTCCTGCCATGTTATCTACTAGCATCAAACAATCTCCCTGGCAACAAGTGGTGAAAAGATGAGTTACCGTTCATTCAACCTTTCACAGGCCTCAGACGCGGTGACGACACATGACGCTAGCTAGCTTCGAGCAATAGAAACGTAGCAGGGGTGGGGCCTGAACAGAACGCTAAATTACTATTGGTTGACAAACCATACGCGGTGCTAGCCTCGCCTGCTAGTTTGCTGCTAAGCACAGTAACAAATAAACTACTTTGAAAAGTAATTTCAACAGCACACTCTGCTATGTCCAGTCACTCACGCACAAATACTATATAAAAACTCACCGATCTGCAAAATAAGCCAGTGCCACGAATCACTGCAATTCATGTATCGGCTTATAAACGCACAAGTTAAATGCAAACCTCTTGATTTGATACTTACGCGTGGAAGTATGTCTTCATACCTAAAAGTCCGCTGTCAGCTAAAAGCAGTATTTAACCCAGGTTTCATGAAAGCTTCCACAGTGCTGCCCGGTTCAGCCTTTCCTCACTGATTGGCCCACCATGACTTGCACAATTGCTAGCTGGCCCGGCTAGCCTAGCAGCGGCGCTTGACACCAAAACACGCTTTGACACTGGGCATGCGTAGAATATTCTAGTGGCAAGCTTTCATCAGCTTTCAACCATAAACAATGCAATACGCAATATATCTTAAAACCCACATTTAAATATTCATAGCCAGTTATGATCTGCGTACTGCGATTTATTTTTTTTACCTGACAAGTTTCTAAAGTCAGCAGTGGAACAGCTCAAAGCATTTTTCTAGGTAATAGAAATGTAAAATTAGTTTACAAGTTTATGAATGCGTTATACAATTATGTATGTAAGCACACGGTACAGAAAACTGTGGTCAATGTATTTTTTTTAACTAAGATTTATTTTTCCGAATGTGTTATATGTATATAATAATATGAAATTGTTGCATCATATGTGATTGGAGGTTAGTGATGATGTCACCATGTGGGGTTTTGGGGATTTCCGGTGCTGTTTTCCTTGGCCGACCTGATTATGTTGTTCAATACATAAGTGCTTTCCAGTTATTATCCAGGCTATATTTAGTGCTTGTGTAATCATCTCTGATTTAAGTTTGCTGTTTTCTCTGTTATGAAATGTATTTTTCTTCCTCCCACAGGCAGCTCTTTGTTGTTTGTTAGTTTATTTTTATTTTTTTAACAGTAAATGCCGTCTTCCCTGGTTAAATTCAAAACTGTGACGGAGGATAGATAATCAGAGCTATTCATTCTCTGTACCTGTTTAGGGAGACATACTAGTGAGTCACATGTTCCAATATTTAGCTCACCTGAAAAATTGTTCACTTCAAACAGAAGGTGCTACTTTTCTTGAACTCTGAACTCATATTTATCTTTAATCTTTAATCTATTTGTACCACATGAGACTATTTTACTCAGATCGCCAATACTGATACAATATGTCCAACAACTGAATGATTTGTAAAATGTCAATTGCTCATTCAATACAGAAATATAGTGAACACAAAAGACTTTAAATTAAATACCATTTTTTATTTTTCCATTTGGTTCATGACAAAATTATTTCTGTGTCCATGAAGCTCACTATAAGTTAACACCCATCAGGTTGACAGGCCTGTTGTGGTATCGCTTTGAAATGTCTGCTTCAATCTGCAAAAACAAATCACAGTTGACAGTCAAGCAAGGCTACAACATCTGAGCTCGGAAATCACCAAACCTGTGAACATAAATAAATTTAAAATGTAATCCAATACCAGTTTTTGGAGTTCTCGAGTGCACCCTGCCAGCAGGTCGACGCGAGGCTCCAGTCTGGACTGTTCCTCTAGGGCTTCCTGCCTTTTCTCAGCCATTGTGGCACCTTTGAGCACCAGAATGTCTGCCTGCTTCAGCTTCTGTCTCAGCACCTCTGATACACGTTCAACATACCTAACAACACACATTTTATTATGACAAAAGGCACATGTAACATTTCAGCGACAAGTCAAGGAGTACTATTTTTCAATTTACATGATAATGAAAATATGAATATGAATATTAGTGATTACAGTGTACCGTGGAGAGGCCTGGATCATGAACAGGTGCTGCATCCGCAGCGAGGTGAGCCGGCCCAGTAGGTCCTGCACGTCAGACAGCATCCCCCGGACGTGCTCACGGCTCTGACCTTGGATGATAGAAGGAGCTGACTGGAACTGGCTCATAGATACCACATCTGCCTCTTCTCCCATCTCACTAATCCGGTGGGATAGGAACACTTCCAGCTGCACCAACAATTCACACCACTGTTACTCTTCTAGTACAGATATAATCTGCATCTGTCGTTCACAGTCGCTCCAGGCTGTCCACTTGAGGTCGGATCACTTAGGATGGCTGTTAAAACCAAACCTGAACAGGCCCTATGATCTTAATTCTGATTATATTACCTTCTACAAAAAGTGATAAAAGATGACTTTGCTTTTTACCTCCATGAGCTCATCAATAAACTGGCTGCGTGACTGAGAGTTCTCCAGCAGACTTAAAGCATCTTCTCCTCGTGCCACACCCTCTGGACCTACAAAAGAATGCACTCCTCTTCAGTAAAGCAACTTCTAATAGATACGCATGTGGTAGTTACTGGAGACATTAAAATACTCACAGTCTGTGCCCACATCAACAACTTCAATTTCAATAGGAGCTGCTTCACTGTCACCCCAGTCGATGCCGTCTGCACCAGTGTCCTGTTGAATGATTATGATTAGGGATCACAAAAATTTTCTGCTTGCATACCACTTGCAACTGTCAGTAGACATTTCAAATATGTATCCACAACCTTCAACACAGGTCGTAATAAACTAAATATTAACATTCTTTACACAGTCTACTTCTTAACTATTTACAATATATCTGTTAATAGTGAGATAATATAAAAGTGAACAACTCAGGTATATGTGTAAACAAAATGTTGAGGCATCATACCTCAGATTTTGGCTCCAGACTGATACCCCAGTCTATACCATCCTCAACGGTGATGCCAGAATTAACACCCACTGTGTCTGTTCCTGCTCCAAAATCACCCCAGTCAATCTAAAGAGATTTTAAAACACAATATTTACAACAGTTTCAGGCTTGTAATAATATTTCACTGTATAATAAAAATGAAGAATTTATTAAGAATTGGCCTTAGACCTAACATAGGAAGATTCTATAAAGGACGATGCTAGATGTAGTATTAGTAAAGCTAACCATGTCCTCTGTGAGTGTATCAGGAGGCGCATCCTCTGCAGTTGGCCTCTCAACCACAGTGGGGACTTGTCCTGTTCTCCACTCATAAAATGTTGTGTTTCCTCTCTTCTGGGCAAATGTCAGCATGGGTAAGACTGGTTCAGACCTACAAACAACATCTGAGTTTAAATAGACTAAATAAACCACAAATGAAAATAATTAAATGTTTTTTACAGTTCAAAGATCTTTATTCTGAAGATTTATACACAAGAGTTCTACACAGAATTGAATTTTGATAAAATAAATTAAAATAGGTTCATATAAAGAGAAAAGATATACTCACCAACCACATACAAATTTTGTGAAAGCAGCATAAAGCTGGATATGCTCCTCCAATTTTGCTGCATCCTTCCCGATTTCCACAAGAACTGCTGGTAAGTCTTTTACCAGAGCCTGAAGCTCACGAGCCACATTTTCTCCCTGTCAGAAGAAAAAGTTCACTCTGGCCAATTAGCACGTCTTTTTTTATATTATGACGGCTGGCAAACAATTTATAGGTCCATTACTGCCATGTACACTACATTATAACACACTGCATTACTTCACTTTACCTTTACCTTTATGTCCCCACAGGGAATCAGTGTGTGTCTTTTAATAAAATGTGTTCTTCTGGAAATTACAGAAAGGCAGTGTGTCTAAATATTCTCCTGTGTGTTTGCGTGTGCATGTGTATGCACTCACTGTAATGCCATATTGTTTACAGGCAGCATAGTATCGCTCCCTCAGGTCTGCAGCTGAGCTCTGGCACTCCACTTCCCGCCGGCTCAGCTCCTGCTGTAGTTGCTGGGCTTTGGCCAGCTGCTTTCTCAGAGCTGGGCCTTCATAACTCACATTCCGACTCAGCAAGCTGGCCACCTCCACTGGGCCACACAAGACATTATTATCATTTTTTACAGAATTTTGTTCATGCAATTATTTTTTTGTGTAGCAGGATGATAATTCTCCATGTCCTGTAGTGCAAAAATAACCCAAAGAGCAGCAAAATACTTTGTGCTTCGACAATGTTTGAGTGAGATTTTCCAGTTTCCAAGAGAGCAGCAGCAGCTTTTGGAATCATGCAATTTTTCTGGCTTATCACATTACAAAATAAAATACAGAGGCTAACATACCAGAATAAATACATAAAATAGAGGTTTTCCTGGTTTTCTTTGTTAGACTTACCCAAATAGACGTTATCTGCTTCATACAGGGACACAATCTCTTGCCAATCCTGCCCCAACAAAAAAAACAAAACCACAATTCAAATCCAAACTTAACAATTGTTTTAGTTCAGTTTTTTTAGAGCAGAGGAACATACCAAGAAACTGTCCCCAGACCTATTGTTTGAGGTACTAATAATACAAGATTGAATGAGATGCTGGTAGACAGACTGCAGAAGCTTGTTTGACTTCTCTCACCTTCATTCTCTGAGATGAATATCTGCCAAAGATGTTCTTAGAGGAAGCCTCTGTTCCCTTCAGTATCTCCACTATCCTTAAGCAGTGAAAGTAGTGAATGTCTGCAAATGAAACCAAAGTGAATTTAGTAGTAACCTGAATCAAAACTACAGCTCCACTAGAAAATGACACATCTCCTTTATTAAGTGTCTAATATGGAGTATAGAGGCACTTACATGAGCCAGACAGAAGCTGCTTGATCTCCTTGTTTTCTGGCATGTCCTGGATGGCTGCATTGATCTTCTCTCTGATTGTTTTCACTGCACTCTGCCATTTTACATTACAGTGACGTCGATCCAGCAGCCAGTCTGTGGACACAGTAGTTCACAGTGACAACAATGTGATCTCACTGACTTGGATCATGATTTTGATTGTTCCAGAACATTTTCAATAAGTTTAGTATGCCTGACGCAGGCAAACGTTAGAAATTTTATTTTAGTTATGAAAGTTTGTATTCAATCACTCAATAACGTGTTTAGTCACACTGCACTGTGAAACCATACTTTGTATTTAGCACCGTGAACCTGATGTTGCAGCTGCACCCAATTAACAATTGATACGATAGGTTCTAAGCAGCTACAGACAATGCATTCTCTGTTTGAAATGATATGCTTAGCAGGGGATGCTTTGTCCTTAGGACAGGATGGTACCAACAAGAAGTCAAATGAGGGCTCAGGCCAGATCATACATAGGTATGAACACATCTGCACCTGCACACACACACACACTCACAGCCATATACAAAATTACATATATGGTTACACATTATACTACAAGAGCACATACAGATATTTAACCGACACAGTATTAGTTTCACTACTGAGGTTGCACACACACATAAATAATCTGCAAAAAAAAGAACACACAGAAAGCGACTGCCTCCACACAAATGGGCCATTACTTTATTGTGTTTTTTGCCTTACCTAGAAGCTTGCTGGTCTGTATGTCGATGGGAAGATTTTGAATATTCTATTGAAATAAAGACACATATAAAGAGTAATTTATCAGATATTTATTCAATTTCCCATCAGCACCTGAAGCAGAAAGTAGGCATTATATTTTCGTACTTGCCAGGAGACAACATAAATACAGCATAGCTTAGCTCACAATCACAAATAGTTTCTTCAGTAAATCCTCTGAAAGTCTTTATTTACATGATACAAAACTTCAACTGGGTGACAGCAGGCTAACGTTAGCTAAAATGCTTCTTACAGATAGCAGTTATTTCAGCTTACCTCCATCGTCTCTTTACCTTCTCAAGCAAAACGTAATTCTCTTTTGTATTTTTACGGCTTCATTTCAAAACAAGTGCATTAAAAGGGTTCTTTTCAATACAATCCCTGATTTCACTGTTTACGACACGTTACAAGAAGCTGAGCCAATAGAAGGAGGCGGTGTTTCTTAGTAACAGACGGTGGCCAATGATGTTTCACTATGCTGGTGGTGGCAGCTGATTGAGCAATGTGACTTGATGCAGTTATAGAGTTTGTCGCTAGATGACGCTGTCTTTGGTTAAAGGCAAAACAATGCCCTATTCACAGAATCTTATCTATCTATCTATCTATGACATTTGCTGTAAGGTAAATCTCCACACTGTAAAATTGTTGCATTGAAAATGCTCAGATCTGTACAGTGTCATCAGGAATATTAACTTGCATCCAACAAATTACTTTCTTCAGTATTGAAGATCGTAATACTATTTGTTTCGGTAAAATCTCAGAAAATAGTGGAATGGATAGCTGTTGAATGAAATGCTGTGATGTAGATTTTAACTTTTGCCTCTGAATTGTAGTAGAGTAGCAGTACAAAGCAGCATTGAACTGCTTAGTACTTACAGTAGTATTTGTATTTTTATATTTATATCTATATTTGTGCATTATTAGCAACTTTCTGCATTATTGATTATACGTTTTCTTGTTTGACAACAGAATAATAGCTTTGTTCACTTACTTGAGTAACACTTTGAATTGTGGGGCTCGTATAATTGCTTGTCCAGCTTTATTTTGGTAAAGCTAGTACTGTCTGAGTATAATTTGGTGTCTTGATAACTTTGGGATGGACAGAAGCAAAATGGCTCAACGCAGCCATCAAATCACAGCTTGTAGAGCAGATGCAGTGCCTCTGATGTGGCTTAATCTCAGGTCATTTGAATGCTGAGCAAACTTGCAAAGTAAGCATGTGTGATTTTGCACAGGCCATGCAAAACATAGGGGAAACTCATCTCATTCAGCCGATCTGTCTGTCCCAGTCTTCCTCTGTCCATCTTAAAATAAGAGCAGGAAGCTTCAAGGTGAGCTGATTATCTAAATTTCACATTCAAAATAAATGTGTCTCCAAATCATAAAAGCCATGTGTTTGCAATTTTTTTTTATTTGTATCTGCTTTACTTTCAAATTCAAGTTAACCGGTAACCTGGCCAAAAGAAAAGTCTCACTGTAGTCACATGGTTGCAACATTTAGTCACGCAGGTACTCAGCTGGGCGGGCCTTAGGTGTGTGTGTGTGCGTTTGAGGAAGGTGCGTGCTTAAGTCGAGCACTGAGTGGGAAGGTCAGAAAGGAAGAGATGCTACACCTGTGCATGATCACCTGAGGAGTATAAAAAAAGAATAATTAAAAAAAAGTAACAGACTAGTTAAGGATTTGCAAGCATGACGGTGTAGTGGCACATCTGCTACCGACGTAATCCCTGTGAACCAGCTCACTGTCACCAAGGTAAAGAAACCTATATGATGTCTAATGTGTGTTGCTCTATAATGTGCTCTTGTGACATCTAGACTTTGCAGAATAGACACAGTCACAGAAAAAATACTTTGGCTATAAATGTTTATTTGGTTTATTATTATATTAATACCATATACTGTATGCTATATAAAATATCATATGTCAGACAGCAGGACGTGTTTCTGTTATTGTCCCTGTAAAGCTGCAAGATGTGACAACTAGTCGATAAATTATTCAGTAAGTCAACGAAAGTTGATCTGCAACTATTTTGACAAGCATGTCATCATTAAGACAGGTTACTGAGCAACAACGGCAAACATTTATCAGGTTCATCCTCTGAAATGTGAGGAATACAAATTTTCTTTGGAATACATGAGAGTAAACTGAATACATATTCTGTTTGTCAGACAAAACAAGGCTTTAAATAGCATGAGCAGGTGCTCTCCGATATTGGTGTGGCATCCTTCACAGTTTTTTGGTCGCATATATATATATATATATATACATATATATATATATATATATATAAATTTCTCAGAACAACAGGAACAGGTGTTAGTACTCGTTAGTGTCATTAAAATATTTAAGTCTTCACCCATGACATTTCTTTGTCTCATGATTGTAAAATAAATTATAGACACTAAAATAGATGCATATTAGCACAAGTATAAAACACCTCCATATTCATCTACTCATTCAAATTTGCGGTCACTGGTCGACTGTAGCTGGCACAAAGAATGAAACCTGAGAGTCTAATGAACCTTCCGCTCAATTATAAGGGCACTACAGTGATCAGTGCCCTTGGAGTTCCCCCCCTCCCCCCACACACATGCACTCATTCTCTCTCTCTCTCTCTCTCTCTCTCGCTCTCTCTCTGTATCACCCGCTCTCTGTACCTCTCTCACCAGCTCAAACATTGTGCTATTGAAACAACTCAGGTTAGTGATTTCCGATTGTGGCCACAGTGTTCCCTTCCTGCTGTGATCTCTGAGGCTGTCCTAAGCGGCTCAGCCACACATAACAAAATACATGGTAACTTATTAAAGAGATCTTTGGAGGGCCTCCTTTGTGTCAACAGGGCTTTTTGTCTCAAAGGTCACATCTAAGTCAAACATGGCATACTAAAGGAAATATGCCTTCATATCGTACTGCTATGTTCTTTTACATAACAAGGTGTGAAAGTGCGGCTCAGGCCGTCTCTGTTATTTTCTTCTACAGAAACGTTTGATGGAAAGTCAACAATACTGTGTAAATGCAGTATTGATGTTTGCTATAGCTATAGAGTGGCCTGTGCTTTGCTGTGAGGGCTTTCCCCATGAGCATTTGCAGAATTCAGCAGGGAATGAAATGATCAAAAGACAATGAACTTCAGGTTTTGAGATTAAATGTTAAAATCATAAAAGTAGCTGGAAAACTGAGGTAAACACTATGTTGTCAGATGGACCATGTTACCTGTGTCTTTACAAAACCAGATATAAACAACATTTGGGATTAGAAGACCAAAAAGTGATATTAAGACCAGACATGCATCACCCCATTGATTTCAGATCACAGTTTCAAATGTATCATTCAAACCTTGTTCCATGATTCACTCAAAACATCAGTTTATTGTTTCCTGTCTTTCTTGAACCTTTGCACTGCTTGTTCGTGCCAGTGCCTAACGTCACATGGTCCAGATAAGAGTAAGACTAGTGTTTCTGCAAAGGGCATGGACTCTTTATTTGCATAGGTGCCTCATGATAAAATGAGCAAGCCATAAGAGGATTTGTGTTGTTCGTTGCCTCCTATCAGCCCTAATAAATCTGGGATTGGAGCATTGGTGAAACTCATAAAATCTTGTTTATTACCCGAGCGTTTTCAAATACTGACTTTAAAGAGAAAGCCAAAATTATTACGTAAGCTTTGGTCAGTGAGAAGTGAAATGTTTCCCTGTTTTAATGTTTTATTGATAAATGACTATATGTAACAGGTTATGAAAATACTTATAATTTCACCAAAACACAGGGAATGTTCTGTTCTGTCATGTTTGGGTTTTTTTCTTTTCTCTACCTGCAGGTAGGCGTGGGTGCGTGTGTGTGTGTGCGGTGCG
>JAFBJQ010040681.1:160247-209784 GCA_016785345.1 Trinectes maculatus | reverse complement strand
GCGATGTCTCGGTTACAGAAAACTTGCGTGAAGTGTTATCTTTTGGTTGTGATTGTGGTGAGATTGTCTGGTGTGTTAGTGGAATGAACGCGCTGGTTGGGAGAGATGCACAAACAAAACACATAATGGTAAGGAAAAAAAAATCCCTGAGAAAAAAAGGCACGCCAAAATAACTACCACTATTTATTTACCATGTGATCAATAGTTAAATAGTGTACTGTAGTAGATGGATATGATATTCAACAAGAGCCTTATTTCATATGGTTGTTATTGATTAATCTGGTGATCAAATAATCTTTACTCTGTTGAAAGATTAAAAACAGTGACAAATCCTTCCAGGGGTAGAATGAGCTGGTATGAACAGTTGAAGTTTAATGTATTAGTTGGTTGTCTTTCAACAACAAATGATGTATGTACGGTAACAAATAAAAGATGTAAGAACGTTAAAAGACCCAGAAAAGTTACTTGATCAATTTGTGTGATATATTTCTAAAAAAAAATCAGTAACCTGATCATGATCTATCATTTATGTCAATAATCATTTCAGGAGGAATTTATTTTTGCAGTTTAGTTACCATGTGACTGAGGATTATAACATTGGGTGTAATATAATGGCTCTGTAGTTTGACTGTGCTACATGCATCAGTCGATTAAATTTACCACAGGTTCAATCATATAAACGGATGCTTCAATAACTTGGAGTTAATTTTTGATTTTGATTGCTGTTTCTTTCATCCAATTAAATAACTGGTTTGTGAGTGACTGGAACAGCAGAACCTGACAGCTTGATTCCTCACCTGTCCGAGGCTCCTCTTCCTCTGACTTCATATCAGATCACATGGGAGGGACAGAGGATAATGTTCAGATCATTAATTTATCATCAGAGAGCAGAGGGTCAGGTGTCCTCTCCCATTATGTTACACCTCCTAATCAATGAAATGTGCAATGCATGACAAGAAGCCACCTATAGTGACTGTCTGTTGTCTCTTTGAATAAGGTCTACCCGCTGATCCCATTAAAAGAAAGTCCCTAATTTAAATATCTAATATTTAAAGAGGCTTAAGACTTCATCCCAGCTGACAGTCATTAATATTGGTTATTAATTTGTTGCATAGTAAATGATTATTTAGTTTTCATAGTCATGTAACTCTCAGAATGCAATTGTACTGACACTGTAATGTATTAAGTTTAATTTGTGAATTATACACACACAAACACTCTGACGTCAGAGGTCGTGACCTTGGAGTCCTAACTGGGAGCTCCGGTTGGCAAATGAATCTTTATTGCCTAAACAAACAAACTTCAAATGTAATGGCACAAGAAAATTACAGGTTGGGCTTGGACCAAGTGCTGGACATATCATATAGTTTATACTGACTGAAATGATAATGTCTGGTGTAGATAGCAGTGTTAACAGGATGTCTATGTGCTTCATGTCCTTCAGGTCAGTCCTCCGGTCTCTGTTGGTGCCATGGCTGACCCAAGCTGGTGGAAGCTCACCTTCTCGCGCAAGAAGAAGTCGGAACCTAAGGTTCTGTATGAGATCCCAGCTGAGTACGGCAGCAACACTGGACACAAAGAGCACTCGAGCAATAATCCGCCTCCAGACCACACGGACAGCCAGTTCAATGCCAGACTGGAGAAGATCGTGGATAAAAACGCCACCAAGGGACGTCACGTCAACGTCTCCCACTCCGGTCGCTTCAAGGAAAAGAAGAAGGTCCGTGCCACACTGGCTGGGAACCCCAATCTGTTTGCAGAGCACAGCCTCAGTGACGAGAACCACAAAAACAAGACTGAGAAATAGTGCACGTGCTTTCAAACATACACACCAAAATGCACATACTTATCACAACTGTGTCATACGAGTGTTACGTTTATGAAAGCTTTGATATAATTAAAAAAAACAAACCATGGTGCAGCACTGGGTAGGCAGAGAACCACTTGTTACCATGCGCCACACCCAGATAGATACTGTCACCAAAGGACTCACACCCATTCAAACAACTGATATCAGCATTACACATTCACAGAAATAGGTGGGAGGCTGCACAAAGTACAGGGGACATTTTATTCTTTGGATTTATTAAAGCTTTGACCACAAGCAGTAAGTTTTTAGCTTTATATATGAATACAGATCTGAAGCACAAGAAGGCAAATAAAAAAACTGACTAACCTCAAGCAGCTTCACCCCAACAATTGATAAGCAACTTTATTTTAATTCTTGTTTTTATTGTTTCATTGTTATTGATGTCAAGTTTTGGAATTTGGACTTTCTTTTTTTTAATGTCTCATTCAATCAGCACACAAGTGAAGATATGTCTAAATTTTTACTCCATTTTTGTGACCCACGCAAAAAGGGATTTGATTTTAGTAAACTGTCAGATACTATGCAGCTTTGATAAATTAAAAAGAAAAACTGTTTATATGATCATTTCTGTAATCTTTCGTAGAAAAACTATGTATTTTGTTTTTAATAAATGACTCATGATGTGTTAATATGAAAGACTGGAATCTGTTTGTGCAGGAGCCTGCAAACAGGTGCAAAAGGTGCACAGCTGTTTTAACATGTAGATCTATGATGTAAGTGGCTCGGTGTGTCTCTCTGTAGGTGACATCATGCTTTAAGGTTACAGACACCTGAGTGTAATTTCACCTGAGCCTGAGCTGGCAGGTTTTGTCGTCATGGTGATTGTAAGCAGACTCTGATACTTGACACCACAGGGCGTGCTTCCTCACTTTGTAATACAACATTCCTATTGTTCACAACATACTGTATGAAGAGTCATGAAGAGTACACTTTTGATGAACACACAAAAAATACACTCAATGGATGGTAATATCTTCTTTTATTAATGTTGACATACCTCTTGCTTTGTTGACCTTTGATATTTGCAAGTGTTGTGCTGCTGACATCTGCTGGCCACAAAATGCAGTTCAGTCACCAATTAAACTTGATTAACCACATAATTCCAGTTAATTTACTTAAAAAAACATTTTAATCAGTTAACAGTAATCTCTTTCTCGGGTTGTACAAAACACATAATACATGACACAAAACAGCTCTTTTAATCTAATTTTTAAAAGGCAGCTTGATCCATTGTCGTGAAATGAATGAATACACTCAGGGGCCAGTTGATTAGGTGTCCCTCTACTGGTTGCAATGCACCAGCTGACTTTACAAATAACGTTAATAATGGAAAGGTTTAAATTAACCTATGATAGCAGAGTTGTTTCTCATGTTTGTCCTATTTACAAAAAATAAGAATATGTTAGAAACACATCTGAATATACTGAAGGCTGGTATCATCACCATGATCTATAATCTATAGAAAAAGCCATATAGCTCCCGGCACAATAAAAGTAGAAAGTAGAACAAACTGTACAGATTGTAAAGGTGTACCTAATAAAGCGACCACTGAGTGTAGGAAACTGCATTTATTTGCCTGATAATTATTTCCCTTCCTGGTTAATTAGGTAGTACCATATAAACAAACCACATAAAACGAAGTGTTACCAGTTTCTTTAAGATGAAAAAACAGGACATAAGGACGCTGCATTAACAGACAAATGTTGTGATGAAGAACTGAGTCAGTGTCCCAGACAGTTTCCTGGTCCTCTTGGTCGACAATCGCAACACTGATAAATAACCTACATTAATATCAATACTTCTATTTATTTCATGTGTCAAGTAGCACAGCAGCAACTACTGAATCAACAGTGAATGGGTTCCATCAGCACAGATGATCAGCTAATTAAAGGCCAGTAAAGGTGGTGATTTCTGATCGATGATAGTTGCTCGTAAACATAACATAGAGGGGATTTCTCTGGAGGAGCTCCTCATGGACTCAGTCGCTGATAGAACCAGCCCCCCGCTGCAGGGTGCTGAAACTCCCCCAGCTCAGACTCGCCCTCCTTCTGTTTGGTGAAGACGACGCGGTCGTGAAGTCTGTCTGTCTGACCCTGCCAGAACTCGATGGAGTGAGGCCTGACAATGTAACCGCCCCTGTTGAGCAAAGCCACACACACACACACACACATGCACACAATGCCAGACTTTAGTCTAAAGGTCAAAGTGCATCCCATATAATAAAAACATGATTCTTGGCTTGAGTCTGACCTTAGTGAAGAAATCGCTGCACGATTGATTCATGTATATAACAGAAAATAATGCTCACCAGTAGTCAGGCATGGGCACCTCTGTGTCCTTATGCTTCTCCTCCAGTTCTCGTCTCTTCTCCATTAGATACTAAAAGAAAGGTCACAGTGAACACGCAGCCGTCAACATTCATGATCAACACAGACGACAGAGCATGGAGGGTTTCGCTTCTTACATCTCTGTTAGGGACTGCAGTGCTCTGTCGACTCACTACGGCCCCGATCTGGCTGCTCTTTGGTCGGGAATGAAAGTATTCACAGGAGGTCTGATAAGGGAGTCGCTCTACGGTGCCCTCAATGCGAATCTGCATTTCAACAAACAATTTTGCAATTACTGTAAAGAAAACGACAGGAATATTGACTGGAACATGGAAGTCACTGTACCTGTCTGTTTAGTGGTTCCCAGTAAAAGACCAGGGACGCGTATGGATTGCTCTCCTATGAACATAACATAGGTCAGTGTGGCTAACATAAACCTCAGATCCAGCACTACGCTGACATTTGTATAACATATTGTGGTGTGCACAGTTGTGTCCAGAAATTGGCTTTCAGCAATGTGATATGCAATGTCCTGTTAAAGCACCTATAAATTGTTTGCTGGCCACTATTATGAAATAAAATATGAAGTGGAAGACTGATAAAAGTAGGTAGCGGGTGGTTTTAATATTACATTGCATCACTCAGAGTGGCACGGACAACCCCAGCTGAGACAACAGGAGCGAGACAGGGGTCTTACCAGTTCCTGACCCTTCCTGCTCTCGTAGTTTGTAAAGAAGCGGAAGCCTTCGTTGCTGTAACCTTTCAGGAGGACCATGCGAGCAGACGGACGTCCGTCTCTTGACAGATGAACAGAGATAAGTTTGGAATGAAACAGTGAAATAAAGAGAAAGAAAAATTGGCACTTTTCATTGCAGGTGGTGAAGCGGTCTACCTGGTGGCAGTGGCGATGCACATGGCGTTGGCCTCTCCGATCGCAGGGCATTTTGTGGCTTCGTCGAACCAGTTCCCAAACTGCTCCACTGGATGCAGAGACACAAGTTGACTCTCCTCAAAGCACTGAAAACCAAATCCACAGAATAAATGTCATGGGGGGACCATGCTTTAATGACTGCAGGAATGTATGCATGGTCGGGCCACTGTGCTGAGTCAGTATTTTAACCTCTGTCTACCACAGATGCTGCATGATATTTTCATGTGTGTGTGTTTCATTTCTCAAACGCACTGTTATTCACTCTCCAATCTGCCTGTGCATTAAGGCATATTCCCACAGCATGTGACTGAACAGGGTGCTTGAACTTGCGTGCATTACAATTAATATCAACAAAGCATTTGTAATGAGGGACATTTAACATACCACCAACATTACACAGCTACTGTGTCATTTTCTTTTGTAACTGGCTACACAGACACATGGAGAGCAGCACACGACCAACACCTATATTTTGTAGCTGTTATTAATTATTGTTATTGTTATTACGCAGTACTATAACAGTACATTGCACAGGTCATCATAACCTTGCAACTGATTCAGTGTTTTGTAACGTGAAGTTAAACTCCTCACCTCCTCATCTCCTTTGTAATTCTTCCTCATGTTGCCCAGGTCCATGGTTGTGCTATTACCGGATGACTTCCTGCAGAGCTGCGGTGTAAACCTGCTTCCTTGACCCACTGTCAGTGGACGATTTCTCACTAATACACCGATACAGCTGATCACACTCACACCGAGTGTGCGCCTCATTCTTTTCAACCGGAACTGGACGTAACACATTTATTTACGTAACCCATTACGCAAAGGCACGGGGCGTTTTGTAGCCAAGCTAAATATTAAAGAATATCACCGTTATATTTACAGAACTTTATTTAAACGTTTTATTATTTTTTTTGGCTCAAGGCAAAAATAAGGCTGTTTGTAGAGTCGATACACTGCGAACGCAAAATAATCCAAAAGCGTCCACGGTGCGTCATGCTGCCTTCACGGTATGTCTGTTATTGCATTGTAGGGAGATTCTCCTGAAGAGGCAAGAAACAACTCTTTACTCTATCTATACAGTAGTATGTCGTCGACAGCTACAACTACAACTGGCGTGTCTCCGACATGTCAGTGAACGTAGCATTTGCTTCGACGTCATTTCCGGAGTTACGTTTTCCTGTTTGAGATGGCGGCGACCTTGTGTGTAAAATTGCTACCAAAACAGGGTAATGTAGAGTAAATACTACATTTATTGTATTATTTGTTGTTCATAGTGTGTTAGTGTTTTGTGCATCTTTTTCTTGAACTGCTCATTATTAACTGTTTTTCAGTAAAGCTGTTGTTCAGTGCTTTTCAGTTAGCAGGTGTTAGCAACAGCAGCCATTGCAGATATGCGGCTCCAGTTAAGAATACGAATAGATAAAACAAAAGAAGAAAAGAAAAAAAAAGAACAAAAGAAGAATAAAAAGACCTTCATTAATCCAGCAGGAAATTGTTTTGCCAGTGTTGCAACATAGAAAGTACACACAAATAACAGAATGGAACAGAATAGCAATTAAAAATGTTTATAAGAAATGTACATTTCAGAATATAAAATGGCAGTATAGAAATAGCAGAATATTAAAAATAGTATAAAAACTTTCATGAGAACTGTAAACTAAACTGAGGGTAAAAACTGTCTATATTAGTGCAGAATGTGCAGGGTTGTGAATCTGGCTTTGTGACTTTCAGGATGGCTTCCCCTGACTCAGAGTGTCCGGCACGGCTCCAAGGCTGTGACACGCCACAGGAAGCCCTTACACTTCCTCAAGCAGAAGCTCTTGGCTGTTACCAAGTACATACCTCCCGAAAGGGAGTTTCCCCCAGGCGCCTACCCCTCCCAAACCAAACGAGTGCAGGAGGTAACATTCTCCTGAAATTGTCACTGATGTGTTAAACTTCCAGATAAACATAGCCTAATGTGTGTGATCATTGAAATATAACACCCATGTGATATGTTTTTAGTTTTTTTAGATTAGTCATTTGAACGTGGTAGATAGAGCTGAGATCTGTACAGGCCTGACTGCACAAACTGGAAAAACACAGTGCAGGGAAAACAGTTGAAGCATTTTGAAAACTGAAAAAAAGTTTTTAAAAAAAAGGATTTAGGCCAGAAGTATGTGTTCACTCTTGTCACTTATGTCAACCTAGTTTAATTGGCATTGTCCTGATGCAGAGAGTTAATTTGCCTGTGTGATAGGTGATATGCAGCTCAACAGGCTGCATCTAGCAGTGGCAGCAGTTTTGATGTTCGAGATCATTGATGCGTGTATAGTCGTTTGATCTTGTTTACCCTTTGTGCATGGGTAATATTGGATTACCAAAAGATTATGACCTCAGCTGAAATCTGTTTTATGTCCCTGTGAGACAAACTATCTTTTATTTCATCAGGATAATGCTTTGACGTTACTTTTGAAGAGGAATTTGAAGAACGTGTTCCAAGACAATAGGATGATTGCTGTGGTCCAGAAAAACCCCAGCAGCAGTGAAGAAATGGTGATTCTCAAGAACAGACTTTATAAACATGGCATCACTGTCAAGTTTTTCCCCAACAAGGTAATGATAAAATGTGTTTTTGTATTTTTATGACTATACTCCATGAGCTCTTCAGGCAAGCAGAGTTTGTGCCTCTGTGTTGTGTGTCTTATATCTTGCTAACACAACTACATGATTCAGAAAATGACAGTAATGTTTCCTTGATGCTTATGTTCATTGTTAATGGACTAGAGTAGTGATTTTCAACCACTAATAAACCGGTGTGCCATGAGAGATCGTCAGGTGTGCCGTAGGAAATTGTCCAATTTCACTTAATTAGTCAAAAAAATACACTGCCTGGCCAAAAAAAGGTTGCCACCAAAAAAAAAGTCACACACTCTAATATTTCGTGGGACCGCCTTTAGCTTTGATTATGGCACGCATTCGCTGTGGCATTGTTTTGATAAGCTTCTGCAATGTCACAAGATTTTTTTTCCATCCAGTGTTGCATCAATTTTTCACCAAGATCTTGTATTGATGATGGTAGAGTCTGACCGCTGCGCAAAGCCTTCTCCAGCACATTCCAAAGACTCTCAATGGGGTTAAGGTCTGGACTCTGTGGTGGCCAATCCATGTGTAAAAATGATGTCTCATGCTCCATATTAGTATTGATGACGTGTCTGCAGACATTGAAAGTGTTGTTATGGAAACTTTTTGTAGCATTTTGTAACTTTTTTGATTGCTGTTGTGCCACGAAATTTTGTTTAATCTGCCGTGGCTCAAAAAAGGTTGAAAAACACTGGACAATAAATTGTTTAAATATGTATCCTGAGCAAAACATGTGTCATGTTGACAAAAATGTAGGGTTCAGTTAATTTCTGCTGCTACTGCATATCTGTAAAACGTTGATAGAATCTGAATACAAAATGTGACACAGCCTTAAAACACTGTCATACTTATTTGCTTATGTCACCTTCAAGATCAATAAAAGATGATCTAATCTTTATTCATGCTCATTTCCAGGTGAAGCTGTCGTTCCTGGAAGACAGTGTTTACAGCAACATGGCTCCTCTTTTTATTGGTCCAACGGTGCTCTTTGTTAGTAAAGAGCCAAAAGTGAAGGAAATGCTCATGATTCTCAAGTCCGTTCCACAGATGACACTACTGGGTATGTTTATCTTCTGTGTCTGGCCTGCGTACATAGAGATACTTTGGAAAATAGAGAGAATCACTTTATAGCATCAGACTAACATGAAGGTGGAATTAAAATGTATATCTTCAGCGTTTGTTTACCAAGTGAAATAATGAGTCAGATAGAACTTATGATGGTTTTCACTGTAGCAGCATGTCAAAAATGTAATTATCCCAATGATAATTACTAGGTACACAAATTACTAACGTGATAAATTCAATTCCACAACTCTGAGCTTTAGTCATTACTAAAAAAAACATCTTCTTCTGTCTGAAACAAACTACTATTCACATTGTCAGTCAGTCTTTCAGTTATATGTGAGATAAATCATTTATGCTGTTCGAAAGTACCCGTGAGTAATTAATATTTCTTTATGTTGCTAATGGTCATCTGACTGCCATAAATATAACATTTCTTAGTTACATCACAAAAGACAAAGTGCAGAAGCAATCTCTTGCATTTGAGAAGCTAGAATCATGTAACATTTTGTATTTTTGCTTGAAATATGACAAATCCATACAATTGCTTATTCACTAAACAAATCACTAATAAAAAAGATGTGTTCTCTTTAACCTTAAATCATTTGCAGTATTGAATTATGAATGAGTGGATAATCTGTCAAATATAGTCACAAATAATTAACTCAGGTCATCTGAGCTTCTCTTTTGAGAGAGTCTTGATTTTCAACTGATTTTCACTCCACTGAAAAACATATTTAACTGACTGTAATCAAAGTATTTAACTGAAGCACATCTGCCTCAACAGGAGCCTGCATAGACAACACACTGTTAAGTGCAGAGGGAATTGTGAACTACTCCAGGCTGCCATCACTGACTGTTGTCCAGGGTCAACTGGTCAGTGGGCTGATGATGCTGACCTCTCATACTGCCTGTTTGCTACAGCGCCACCCAGCACACCTGTCAGCCCTTCTCCAGCAACACATCAAACAGCAGAGCCCGGGCAGTAACGCAGAGGGAGCTCCTGCAGCAGAGGAGTCCACGTAGAGCATCAGAGGAAATTTACAGGGACTGATTTCCTTTGCAGACACTTGGAACAACAAGAGACTGCTGGCTCAGGTGCACACTTGAACTTTTATTTGAATTAACTAAGAGTTCTCGGCAATGTTTTTGCATTGGGGAGAAAAAAAAATCTTTGCGTACTTATGCTCATGTTCATCACTTCTGTGAATGAAGGATTCTGGAGACCTGACTGGTTTCAGTGCACCCCAGCTGCATAATTGTCTTCTTTTAGATGGACAGTGCTGCAGAACTCTTACCCAAGTCCATCTAATTCTATTTAAAGGTATTGTCACATTTCAATAAATAATGCCAACACAGTCTCATTTTATTCTATTTTCATATGTGCTTCTAAGGATTTGGCGCAAATACATTCCTATTTATTAGGGCATTGTGTTATCAGTGAAGTAGATTTTCAAATTAAAAGCAGAATCTTACCCTTTTGTTTTGTTGATAATACTGTAATAAAGTATAAAGTACCATCTACTAGCAGTAGAATAGAGCATCAGTGGCATCGTGAAAACTACCCCAGCCAAAATAAACACAAGCGGTCACAGATCCTGATAGTTAATCTGCAGATTACAGCATGCTAATCTGGGTCAGTTAGTCTGTTACAGCCTGCTTTTCTGAGAGAGGCACATATTGCTCAGGCTTTCTTCCCAGTGCCACTCTCCTGGGAATGGCAGATTGTCAATGTGAGTGACAAAACATCATCTAAGAACTCTTACCCAAGTCCATCTAATTCTATTTAAAGGTATTGTCACATTTCAATAAATAATGCCAACACAGTCTCATTTTATTCTATTTTCATATGTGCTTCTAAGGATTTGGCGCAAATACATTCCTATTTATTAGGGCATTGTGTTATCAGTGAAGTAGATTTTCAAATTAAAAGCAGAATCTTACCCTTTTGTTTTGTTGATAATACTGTAATAAAGTATAAAGTACCATCTACTAGCAGTAGAATAGAGCATCAGTGGCATCGTGAAAACTACCCCAGCCAAAATAAACACAAGCGGTCACAGATCCTGATAGTTAATCTGCAGATTACAGCATGCTAATCTGGGTCAGTTAGTCTGTTACAGCCTGCTTTTCTGAGAGAGGCACATATTGCTCAGGCTTTCTTCCCAGTGCCACTCTCCTGGGAATGGCAGATTGTCAATGTGAGTGACAAAACATAATCTATACCGTATAAAGGAAATGTGCACACTATCCTCATTTCTACACATCAAAATAAAAGTCTGAAGCATGCTGATTTTGGTATTCATCCTAGAGGGTTACAGGCAATACAGTGCCAGCAACATAAACATATAACTGGTTTAGTGGTATATAATGGACTAAGTATATCAAATGTTATTATTTTATCAAAAAATAACAAACTGATCATTTCCGGGTTTGAAAACATTATGATATATAAAGTGTGTGTGTGTGTGTCTCTCTCTCTCTCTATATATATATACATATGCATATATACTGTATATACTGTATAAATATATAAAATTAGTGCAGTAGCATAGAGACGGGGAGGCGGGCTAGATTTACGCTCCACTATGTCTCTGCTAGACACTCTGTGTAATTCCAGCTAAAGAGGATAATACCCAGGACATATTGTGCACGTTGTGACTGCCTGTGCCGCACAGCTCGCCTTGGATTTGGAGGGAGCTAACCCCCCGCAGCAGAGAGGCCAGGACCGGCGGTGAGATTATGTGGTCAGAATAAATGATGATTGTGGATAAAACATGTTGTTTGACTTCCTTTTATTGAATGCTTCTCGATAGGGAACGTTTTGTTGGTGGACATGGCGATGTTTCACAGATTTTCAGCAACCAAATGAGAATGTTTTGGACTGATCAGACACACAGGACTGCAGCAGATGATGAAGGATTGCAGGTAAGACTTCTCTTTATTTTAACACATTCACATGGAAAACACAAAGTAGTGGACAGTGGTACATAATGAATCATATAATAATGAATGTTTAAATGTGAAAATAGTTTAGATTAATTTACCAAAATGTCTGCTTCTCCGCGTACTGAGTCAATTACATCTTAATGAGCTTTACATGAGAGCCCCTTTAGCCTGGGATAGTTCACAGAGGCCCTTTAATTAGTGTGCCACAGTAACTGAACTGAAGATAGGCAATCAGTCTGACTGGTCATAAAGGACCATTATCACCACAATACACCATGAGCCATGTTTAGCTATGCTTTGACAGGTACTTGTCAAAACAAGTGCTGACTGCAGTGTGTTTCTCCACATTCATAGCTGTTAAAAGACCATATACTTCCTACAAATTATTAACGTTTTCAGATATGATGAATCACTGTGCACTGATTTGATAAAGCACTGGGAATCTTTGCAGTAAAAAGCAGAGTAATTATGAAATGTTCCAAACTCTATATTTTATCCAGATCTCATCCTTGTTTTATTATAAGCTGGTTTTATTCCAATAAAAGAGAGAAAAGGTTATAATAGATAATAATCTCAGCATCATAACATCATTACACAGCCTGACTTGATTTATCCATCAGCACATGTATCGTTTTATCTGCTCTGGGTCGGATATGAGGGGAAATGTTATCTTAACAAGAGTCACTTTTATATTAATGAGGCTTCTGAACAGCCCTTTAATGCTTTATTACATTTAAGCGGTGAAAATTATTTAGATTGTGTTTGCACCATGTTTCCATTAAAGTGCACAACCTCCGCTGTAGTTTTTACTGACAAACAAAAGTTCTGTATGGATATTTGGGAAAGGGAATCATGCATTTACAAAGCTTTGATCATGAAATCTTAAAGTCTTATGAAAGATAAACTCCATTGCACACGTTGAGTTGAAAACCAGTATTTTTACATGCAAAATATTATTTGTGCTCCTCCCAGAGCAAGCAAGCTCAGACACCTGCAAATCCCTTCATCCTGTTTCCAACCACATGCTCTTGTCACTGAGGTCACTTACTTTCAACCACTCCTGATTTTACATAAGCGCGAGCCAGACTGATGCCTTGCACAGAGATGGATAAAAGATTGAATTAAATTAATCCACTCATGTTGCATCCTGTCTGGTTGTAACATTCTTACTGCTCCAAAGTTTCTATCTTCAGGGTGTTTTTGCAAACTGATTCTTCCCTAAAAAAAATCAAAATTTTACATTCTATGTCTAAAACAACCTCTATGACCATTACGTTTTTAATCTGTCAGAAGAAACAAGATTTTTTTTTCTCAAATCATTTGTGCATTAATCACAAGTACTGACTATTTTGGAGTATTTTAGTGTAATTTATTTCATAAATGAGACATTATGTAAATACATTGCCTGCATAGTTTCTGTTTTTATTTGGAGACAGAAATCTTAAAACTAACATAAGAACAGATGAACAGTGATACAAAAAAATATATGGTTGTTATTATTAATTTTTTATTTTGAGTTTCAGGTTGGTGAAAAAGGCCTTTGATTCCATTTATGTTGGGTCCTTTGAGATCCTGCTGCTCAATGTCTGAGTGACAACTTGCTAATGACCAGTTAAGCAGAGGCCAGTAATCTTCTCTTTAACCATGGTGTCACATAGCTGTTTTCTATGTTATAAAATTGCACTTAATTTCCATCAATTATAATTTTCATATCACAATTTTATATTAGTTTTACCATTTCTTGAAATCCTTTGTATTTTAATGTATTTGATGTGACTGTATTTGCCGTGCAGCAAATGGTTTAATAAGCGAAATTTACACATATTACATATACACTGACTATTTGTCAGTTCATATTAAATAACTGGTGACGCAGCAAACTATATAACTCATTAGTTATATAGTTATATATGTTATATATGTCCATCAGACTGTTCTCACATCTGTGTTGAACAATTTTATCTTTGTGTCTACATAAAAAAATGGAAGCCTCATCATTCATGATTATCACTAGCTTACTGTTTGAGTGATCTAGATGAGGATCCAGGTGTATCCAGGTTGCATTTATGGCATCACAGGCTTGAACTTAGAGCTCAGCTCTCACCTGTTAGGTAACTGGATTACAGTGAGTCCTATCTGGTCTTCTGCCATGTTGAGTCTCTTTTAGAGCTTTGGCTTCTTGCTTGTATGGTCTCGACACATCATACAGAGACTATCAAACACAACACCTACAGTGTTTGTCACTGCATTTTAATATAATGCCATGACATTTAACTAATATTAAGGGTCATTAAGACTCAAATCAATATCTGAATATATATATAGGTCATATCTACAGTGTATTCTCTTACTGGCTAACCCACTCATCCTGTTGTTACAGGGGTATTTCGGTGGGCCGCAACGGGTTGTTCTGAGCAACAAGCCGACCACAACAAGGGACAGAAGTCTGAGATCTGCTCTCTGCTATGGACATGTATGGCTCTTCGCTCAACCGCAGCCAATCACTGGCAAGCGGCCTGGAGAAGATCTCACCAACGTGGAACAAATCATCGCACTCCAGGAGCAGTAGCACTGTGTCGTCTCGCCACTCCAGACAGGTAAGTCACAGGTCTGTCAGGGAACGCTGTATGGTACATTATTTGTGTCCTCATAAATGGCAGATTCGAAACTGTATATATATATGTAAGTATGTTGTTAACAACCACGTTATAATTAGTTAATACTACATTTAGGCAGAATTTAAATATCTGCAGGTCTCAGCTCCTCAGGTTTGATTATTATATGCTTTTTTTTAACCTTAACCCTAACCCTAACCTGTTAAGAGAATACTTCAGATTCTGGACCGTTAGAGATCAGACATGATGTGATACAACAATTGTTATTATAATTGTTATATTATTATTATTATTATTATTATTATTATTAGTAGTAGTAGTAGTAGTTGTAGTGGTAGTAGTAATGTTGTTTTATTATTATCATTATTGTTGAATATGGACCATATACGTAGGTAAGACTTGTTTTTTCCCGTTCATGCTGTCAACAGATTATCAAAGACTGGGAAGTGATCGATGACCCTCATGTAGAAATACAACGAGTGAGTGACCATCCACAGGACATGACAACCCCGGGTATCTGTGAAGGGTATCTCCTCAAGAGGAGAAAGTGGCCTCTTAAAGGGTGGCACAAGGTGAGAATGGCATGCCCGTATGACATAAAGATGTATCAATAAATGAAGATATTTTTGGAACCTGATGTTTTTTTTGGATGATCTCTTCCTCAGCGATACTTTGTGTTAGAAGCTGGGATTTTGCGTTACTCCAAAAACCAACAAGATGTGAGTGAACATAACGTTTTATGAATGGATTTTTCACAGGCCAGATTATAAACATTTAAATTTACATTTCCTACTTCCTCTCAAGGTCTCCAGGGGACGTGTCCAGGGCTCCCTTGATATCAGCCTTGCAGTAATGTCAGTAAATAAAAAATCAAACCGCATTGATCTGGATGCAGGGGACATCCTCTATCATATAAAGGTAAATATAATTCTGATGAACATGGTGCATCAAGATGAGGTGAAAAAGCCAAAGGTACTTTATAACCTTTCTTTTCTCACCAAGGCAAAGAGCCAGGAACTCTTTTTCATCTGGGTAACCAAGCTACAAGCCCATCGCATGTTCAAGAAGAACGAGGCAGCTCACGTTCACACCGGCTTCGTCCAGATCCACAGCACGGCAGCTGGACAAGCTCAGAGAAATGGAGATCTGGTGACTGTCCAATCACCAACAACGTCAAACCTGCGTGCAGCAGTTTCTACCGGTCAGTCAAACATCAGTGTTGGATTAACTCCTATTTATCCATATCACCAGAGCTCTGCAGGCATGATGGATCTGGCTGGAGCACCAGGAGTGCTACCGTCAGTTAGCACTGCAGCTAACAGCAAGGTTACTGCCTGGTTGCAGCGAAGTCATGACCCGGACATCTGTGTTCAAGGTACTTATTTATATATACATATTTTCTTATTCTTTGGGATATTTAGACTTCAGTAATGGAATAATATGGCATCATGGTCATCAGAATCAGTTTTATTATTACTCCTTGGAGGGAAATTCAAAGGTTCAAGGACGCTCATGATGTCAAAGAAACTTACCTGAAACTTGATTTGGTTTCTTGCAGAGTTGAACCGATGCCATTTGGACCTCTCTGAGCTGAACTGTCTTATCCAGAGGCTGCGGGCACTGGAGGTGGGCCAGGCTTTCACAAACGGAGAACTGCAGCGGATCATCAGCGTACAGGTAGACAACCGAGGAGCTTCTCCTTTCCAGGTAGCATCACAAAGGTTTTTAAGTAATATTCTTTCATTAATTATTCTTTGATTCTCTTGTAGAATCTGTCACTTGAGAAGCCGAAGAAGCCGAGATCGGGGAAGCTGTGGGGTCACTCTCGCACATTGTCCAGAGTGGAGGCCCTGGGAATGGTAAGAATGGTCTGTAACCTACTCTGTCTTTATTATTAGGCTTAGGGTGAGTCTTAGGAAAGTATTTAAGGAGATTTACTTTTAGTGGCTGTCTGAAACTGTCATATCTGTATAATATGCTGTATGAAATATTATCTGTCTACCCTAAATGTGGAGAAAGCTGTGACACTTAGTGTGAATGCCTAATTTGACAGTTGAACCAATGAGTCAGTCATTTCCCCCCGTCTTCTTTTGACCTCTCAGCTGTCCTCCAGTCACCTGAGCAGCTCATCTCACCTCGGTGCATCAGTCCCCTCCATACCCAACTACGTCTACTCTCAGCTGTCCTCTCCAAGCATCACATCTGCCGAGGGGAAGAAGATCCAGCAGGACATCTGGTCCACATCGCAACGAGGTCAGGGAGACAGATATATGCATATGCAATGGACACCAACAAAGAAAAGAAAAAATATTATTATATAGTGTATATGTCTATTGTTAAGACATCAGAATTCCCCCTGACTCTTTCCTGTCTTCTTATTCCCCTGTAGTGCTTGCATCGCTGAAGTCAGTTCATGACACTCTTTGTCAGGAGAGACAGAAACTGCAAGACGTCTGGGAATCAAACAGCGTCCACCAGTCAAACACATTAGCCGAGGTGGGATTTATGGTGCTCCTGACTTCTGGATGCTTTAGCACATATCCCATGTGGTGCTCCAGTGGCTGGTTTCCTTTTTCTTCAACCCTCTTTCTCTTTTCTCCTCATTAGCCCGCAACAGTGAGACGGTCATCTCACGGGCCGCCATCAGTGGCAGATTCAGCCGGGGAGTACTTTGACGCCAGTGATGACATCATCTGTGGCAGTTCCTCTGAGGCGTCTGAAGAATCAGGGCTGAGCGATGGAAGCACCACCAACTCCGAGCCAGAGGAAGGACATGGTGGGAACATACATATGAGCGCTTCTGTCATGCAGTTACCTGGGGCGACACATGCAGAACAGACATGGGCACAAAACTGTTTAGATGATTAATATTAATTCTAAAATTGAAAGCAGAAATAAAAATGAAGAATGCGTAACTCCCTGACCCTAACCCATTAAATTTACAGTTGCAGCCACACGCAAGTACAGAGCTAGCATTTCCAGAACTCCGGACAGTGTTGTTCCCAAGAGCACCGGGCGTCGAACTACACTTCCTGCTCACTGTCCTGACAACAGCCATGTGGGCCTCATGGCTATCCTCTACAACAACATAGGTAAGGACCAGGGGCCTCATGTATCAAACCATGCGTAGGAATCACACTAAAAAACGATCGTACGCACAAAGCTGGAAAATGACGCACAAAGCTGGAAAATGGCGCACGCCCAAAAAAATTCAGATGTATCAAACTGTGCACATGCCGGATTCCATGCTCTTTTGCTTCATACATCTCAATCAGTATGAAATTGAGCGCACAGGTAAGAAGCTGCTGTATCGGTCCGCTCATTCTCACGTTCATTTCACTTTTGATACATCTGACTGTGTGCGTTAAAGGTGGCGTGCGCCACGTTTTTGCGCATACGCAACGTTGATACATGAGGCCCCTGGACTCCAACTTGTTCTGATAGTGACACAATTGCCGGTATTTACGCGGAATCTATCTTCAGCTGACGGCAGTGTTTTCCCAGATGTACTGTATGTGCTCATTTGTCTCCTCAGGTAAGGACCTGGCTCGCGTGTCCATGCCTGCTGTTCTGAATGAGCCTGTGAACCTCCTGCAGAGGCTGTGTGAGGAACTGGAGTACAGTGAGCTGCTGGACACGGCCAACAACACACCGGACCCGTACCAGAGGATGGTGAGCCGGGTTCTAACACCGTGTTTGTAAGACATGCAAAAAGATGTCAGCACAGTCAAAGTTGATGTTGTTGTTGATGATGTTGAACCAGTGATTCCTGTTCTGTATTATAACGGCCGTATAAGACAGTTATTGTTACCTGTGTAGTGCAGCTGTATTTACTCACAATGACAAAAAGAAATACTCTCTTTTTTATCACAATTACTTATAAAGACGCACTTTAGTGAATCACAAGGAATTATAGTGGATACTTAAATAAAATGACATTACAGCTAAACATAGACATATAAATAGGTTTATAATGTTGTGGCAGATTTGTGTACCTCTGTTTAAAGATTTTATTCTGAACCATCAGGATTTTAAACATATTTCATAGTTTGACTTTGTTTCTTCATTGCTTGCAAAATTAAGAACATCCCGATGATCTGATCAGCAGAAAAAAACATCATTTATCTTTTTCATCTGCTGCCTCCCAACTCAGACAGACATGCTCTTGTTTCTTTTCTACACAGCACAAATACTTCAATATTTTTGCTTAAACTAAGTGTTTTTACTTTTTTGTTTTGCTTGTCTAATAGGTTTACATTGCTGCCTTTGCTATCTCTGGTTATTCCACTGCAACGTTTAGAAACCGCTATAAGCCTGTCAACCCAGTGCTGGGGGAGACATACGAGTGCATCAGAGAGGACCGGGGCTTCTGCTTCATCAGTGAGCAGGTATTATTATTATTATTATTATTATTATTATTACATGCTAACTAGAACATGTTTTGTGATGACAGTTTTTTTGTCTAATACATAAGTTTGGTAGAAATATGTTATATATTTTTTTATTTTCATTTTATTTACTGTATATGTATATTCTGTCTTTGGGTTAGCATTCTTCTCTTTTCTATACCAGGTATGCCACCATCCACCCATCTCCGCCTGCCACGCAGACTCTGAAAACTTCTCTTTTTGGCAAGGTGAGCTTAAAACACAGCTATTTTAAAAAGGTGCTGCTGAAAATGCACATGTGTGTGACGTGTGTGTGATTGCCATCGGCATATATTTACATTCTTTTACAGACCAGCGATGGAAAAACACATTTTGGGGAAAGTCACTGGAGATTCTGCCAGCTGGAATGGTGAACGTGACTCTTCCACGGTAAACGTATTGCAGTTTGTTGCAGTGCCTGTAACACAGGTGTGACACTATTATTATATAGTCAAACTATAGGTGTCCCACCATTTCATGAGTCTATATCACTATTATCACCGTTGTTCAGCCTCACAAACTATAGACAAGACCAACTTCCAGTCAACTGACCATATGTTAGCCCTACTCCTGCACTAATGCTAACCCCAACTGTAATCCAAACCCGATGTAATGATATGATGAAAACGGTCATGCACACTCTAGGTGTTATCATATTTGTACTGCACTGCATTGACTACTTGAACTCAAGGTGGACATGTAATAACAACAACAACAATAACAATAATAATAATATTTTATTTAATAGCATTATTATAATATAATCATTTGTTGATGTCTTCGTTCCGCTTATCCGGGTCCGGGTCACGGGGGCAGCAGTCTCAGCAGGGACACCCAGACATTCCTCACCCCAGCCACTTCCACTAGTTACCCTGGGGCACTCCCAAACCAGCTGGGAGATGTCCTAGGCCTACCCTGGGGTCTCCTCCCAGTGGGACATGCCGAGAACGTCTCCCGAGGTAGACGACCAGGTGCCCGAACCACCTGAACTGGCTCCTCTCAACGTGGAGGAGCAGCGGCTCTACTCTGAGCTCCTCCCAGATGTCAGAGCTTCTCACCCTATCCCTAAGGCTGAGCCCAGACACCATGCGAAGGAAGCTCATCTCCGCCACTTATATTCGTGATCTCGTTCTTTCGGTCATTACCCAAAGCTCATGACCATAGGTCAGGGTTGGGACGAAGACTGCCCAGTAAATTGAGAGCGTCACCCTTCGGCTCAGCTCCCTCTTCACCACAACTGACCTGTTAAGTGCCCGCATCACTGCAGACGCTGCTCCGATCCGTTTATCTCACACACTTCACAGTCGGTTGCGAAGCGCTCCAGCGAAGGCTGCATGTCATTGATGAGGCTAAAAGAACCACGGCATTCGCAAAAAGCAAAGACGAGATCCTCAAGTCACTAAACACGACCCCCTCTGACACTTTGCTGCGCCTAGAAATTCTGTCCATATAAGTTATGAACAGAACCGGTGACAAAGGGCAGCCCTGTCGGAGTCCAACTCTTACCGGGAATGTGTCCGACCTGCTGTTGGATATACAGACCAAGCACTGACTCTGACAGTACAGGGACCTGATGGCCCGCAGCAACAAGCCATCCACCACATACTCCCGGGGGACACGGCCGTAAGCCTTCTCCAGATCCACAAAACATATGTGGACTGGTTGGGCAAACTCCTGGGATTGAGGAGATCCCTGAAGTATTCCCTCCACTGCCCAATGACGTCTTCATTTGAGTTCAACAGCACCCCACTTCGATTGTAAACAGTGTGAGCTGGGCGCTGCTTCCCTCTCCTGAGTCGCCGGATGGCTTGCCATAACCTCTTTGGGGCCGTCTGAAAGTCTTCCTCCATGGTCTCACCAAACTTTTCCCATGCCCAGGTTTTTGCCACCCTGACTGCTCGAGCCGTGGACCGCTTGGTCTGCCGGTAGCTGTCAGCTGCTTCAGGAGTCCCACAGGACAGCCACGACCTATAGGACTCCTTCTTCAGCTTGACGGCATCCCTCACCTCTGGTGCCCACCAGCAGGTTCTGGGATTGCCACCGTGACTAGCCCCAACAGCCTTGCGACCACAGCTTTGAACAGCCGCTTCAGCCGCTCCAGCCCTGGGACATGATCAAAGCTCTGCAGGAGGTGGTAGTTGAAGATCACCCGGACAGGGTCCTCAGCTAGACGTTCCCAGCAGACCCTCACGTTACGTTTGGGTCTCTCCGGTCTGTCTGGCATCTTACCCCGCCATCTGATCCAACTCACCACCAGGTGGTGACCAGGTGGTGATCAGTTGACGGCTCTGCTCCTCTCTTCACCCGAGTGTCCAAAACATTTGGCCTCAGATCGGCTGATGCGACCACAAAGTCGATCATCAGTCGTCAGCCGAAGGAGTGCAAGTGCCAGGTGCACTTGTGGACATCCTTATGCTTGAATATGGTGTTCATTATGGCCAAACTGCGACTAGCACAGAAGTCCAATAACTGAACACCACTCAAGTTCAGATCCGGGAGGCCGTTCCTCCCAGTCACACCTTTCCAGGTCTCACTGTCGTTGCCCACGTGCGCATTAAAGTCCCCCAGTGGGACAATGTAGAGCGGATAATCTGAACTGCTGTTTGGTCCATAAGCACAAACAACTGACGGTATCCGTTCCCCAACCCGAAGGCAAAGGGAAGCTACCCTTTTGTCCCCCGGAGAAAAATCCAACACACAGCTAGAGAGTCCGAGTGTTAAGAGCAGGCCCACACCTGCCCTCCTCCTCTTTCCCTGGTCAACTCCAGCATAGAAGGGGGTCCATCCCCTCTCAAAGATTTGTGTTCCAGAGCCTAAACTGTGCGTTGAGGTGAGGCTAACTATATTTAGCCGGAATCTCTCTATCTCCCGCACCAGCTCAGTCTCCTTCCCATCCAGTGATGTTACGTTCCATGTCCCTACAGCCAGTTTAGGTAGCTGGGGATCGGACTGCCAAGGCCCCCGCCTTTGCCTGCTGCCCAATCCAAATTGCACCAGACCCATATGGCTCTCCCTACGGATGGTGGGCTTGCGGGATGACGGTCCCATATCCTTGCTTCAAGCTGAGCCCGACTGGGCCCCACAGGTGAAGGTCCGGCCACCAGGCACTTGCCTACGGGCTCCATCCCCAGGCCTGGCTCCAGGGGGGGGGGGGGGGCCCGGTAACCCTTCGGGCAGAGTACTCTTTTCTCTTGATTGTTTTCACATATGGATCTTTTTGGACCATTCTTTGTCTGGCCCGTCACCCAGAACCAATTTGCCACGGGAAACCCTACCATGGGCTACTGCCCCAGACAGCACAGCTCCTGGGATCATTAAGGCACTCCACCACGATAAGGTGATGGCCCACGGAGATTTGTTGATGTACTTCGTCAAAATGTATTTACTTTTTCCCAGGTATGGTGACCATTATGAGTGGAACAAAGTGGTGACCTGCATCCATAATGTCTTCAGTCAGCAGCGCTATCTGGAACATTACGGAGAGGTCACCATCCAAAACCTCAACAGTCACGTCTGCACCTGCAAGATTACCTTTGTTAAGGTGATTAATAAAACATTTGCATGCTACTTAAACGCTTAAGTGGCACTTAGTAGGTGCAGAGTTCTACTAACAAAGTCTCATTTTGCCTAGTCTCGTTATTGGGGCGGAGACACAAACAAGAATGAGGTGCAGGGTGTGGTGCTGGACCAGAGTGGGAGTGTTATTCACCGTTTTGGAGGTCTGTGGCATGAAGGCATCTTCTGTGACACCCTGCCGACTCCAAAATGCGTCTGGAAGCCAAGTAAGTCCAGGAACACTGGGTGTTGATTTACACTAAGGTGTTTAATGTTGATGTCCAACTTAACTGAGATCAGACAAATTCACGCATTTTTACCATTGTCTGTAGAGACATTCTGTTCTATAAGTGGTCACATGAAGCCTGCGGGGTCTCCCTGTGACCCAGTTCCACCCCGTCTTTTTAAAGAGGTCTCTTCCACCTTGGCACCATATGTTCTCAACATAATAAATAGCAGCTTAGCCCATGCAACAGTACCTGCAAGTCTTAAGCATGCGGTAGTGACACCACTAAGCCTGACATGGAGTCTTCTGTCCTCCCAAATTTTTGACCAATTTCTATGCTCCCCTTCCTGTCTAAAATTTTGGGAAAAATTGTTTATCGCCACCTAAATATATTTTTAGATAGACACAACATTCTTGTGGAGTCTGCTCTGTTGATGGTTTTTAATGATATTCTTTTAGCCACAGACTCAGGTCACTCTGTTCTGGTTCTGTTGGACCTAATAGCAGCCTTCGATACAGTGGACCATCAAATCCTCCGAGAAGTTTCTCTTACTTGTGGAGTGCCTCAAGGCTCTATACTTGGCCATCTCCTCTTCTCCCTTTGCCTACTACTGTTTGGTTCCATTCTCCAAAAACATGGCATTTCATTTCACTTTTATGTTGACGACAGTCAAATTTACATGCCATTAAAAGCGAGAAGATGCATACTCTGCAAATAGACTACATGTGTGCATTGCAGAAATTAAAACTTGGATGTCTTTTTTACATTTAAATGAGAAAAAGACTGAGGTCTTGTTGTTAAACAGTGTCTCTCCTAGCATCACTTCGAGATTTTAATCCACGCTTTTATCACAGTTCGTTTAGATTACTGCAATGCATTTTATACTGGGCTTAGTCAAATGTCACTGGGCCGACTGCAGCTGGTTCAAATGCTGCTGCTCGACTTTTAGTTGGTGCCAAAAAACAAGAGCACATTACCCCGATTTTAGCATCACTTCATTGGCTCCTGATTTGTTTTAGAATTGATTTGAAGATTCTTTTATTTGTTTTTAAATGTCTTCACGGCTCTGCCCCACCGTATCTGCCCGACCTGCTCCAGTTGTATGCCACTTCACGGTTGCTCAGGTTGGCAGATCAATCTCTTTTCGTCATCTTTAAGACAAAGAGGAAGCAAAGAGGAGACTGTGCCTTTTCAGTTGCTGCACCAAGGCCCTGGAATGAGCTGCCTCTACATACAGTAGTAGACAGGTCGACTCACTTCCTGTTTTCAAGTCTTCCCTGAAAACACATTTTTTATCTTTGGCTTTTAACATGGTTTGAGAGGTTCTTTTCTATTCGACAGTATATTATCCAGCTCCTTAATTTACTTACCTTTATTGTTTCATTGTTTTTTTTATTTTATTTTGGCCAACTGAATTGCTTTTAAAGTGGATTGGATATTCTGCCTTAGAAGAGGTAGAAAGGTGAAATGAATGTCCTGTTGCGGCATGAATCCAGGCATCACTATTTTACAGCAGTTTACTTGCGATGCCTCTGTCCACCCACAGATCCCCAACCAAACGATTACCTGCTCTTCTATGGCTTCTCCTCCTTTGCCATGGAGCTGAATGAACTCACCCCAGACATGACGCCTCTCCTGCCTCCTACAGACACTCGCCTTCGCCCGGACCAAAGGTGAGCCAAGCCCGAGATGTGCACGTAAAGTCTCAGTCTGGAGAAGTGAGAAGGGAGAAGTTAAATTCTTTTTTGGTAGGATGCTGGAGGAGGGAAATGTGGATGAAGCAGACAGAAAGAAAGATGAGATCGAGGAGATCCAGCGGAAGCGGAGAAAAGACCTCGCTAAAAGGGGTGAAGAACATGTCCCACGTTTTTTCAAGTAGGTCTAAAGTCCTGCTTTTTGAAAGAAAACTACAAATGATGTCTGTATCTGGCCTCCACTATGATTGTTAACAACAAAGACCAGGAAGCTGTAGCTCTGAGTTTTGGTTTGACTTACTCCTGGAGGTAGAGAGGGTCAACCACTAACCAGAAGGGTGGTGGTTTGATCTCCAGCTCCTCACCTGCACATGCAGATGTTTGGACCAAACACTTTCTCCTGATGGCACAGCCGGCAGTGTGTGGTCTTTAATGACTAGAGAAGTGCTATGTAATTACAGACAATTTACCAAATGATCTGATTTATTTCTTATATTAAATATTTAAATGCATATATTCAGACATTCTATCTAATTTAACATTTTATTTATTCTATTAATTATTAATATTCATTTTTATTTGTATTTATTTTTTTAATTCATGTTTTTAATTTTGTACCTCAGTGGAATTGCATTCAAGGTTCAACAAAATCCAGTCTTTAAAAGGCCAAATGATTTTTTAAGAGTTCAATTAATATGTGATGTTTCAGTGAGTAACCATGTGAAATAATCACAATATTGATCAAAATAATCAGATTTTTGCCATAATTGAGCAGCCCTCAGTCACAGCAAGGTGTTTTTTTAAACAGTATTTAATTGGTATTTTGCAACTACATTTTCCAGTTCTTTTGTAAGTACACTGAATTTGTGGTCGCACATTTATTCTTAAATATACACGGGGTCCTCGAGTTACGACGGAGATCCGTTCCTGAGAATGTGTCGTAACCGAATTTCGACGTTAGTCGGAACATACATTCATTGTGCATACATTGTGCCACTAGATGTTGCTATAACACCACCTTACAATAAGAGTTTACTATGGGGAATTGCCTTTTGTCACTGTAGGGGTTGATATCGCGAGTGTAATGAGCATTTCCTTTAGATTCGCTATAACACCACTCTACAATAAGAGTTTACTATTGTAAACCCCCGCCAGCCGTCCATTTCACATAAGTAACCACAAGGCAGAGTAGCCTAGCTGTGCTGTGGAGGTGTTGGAGAGAGCGCTCACCAACTAGTTCCCGTGCAAAGTCTGTACATATTTACGGGGCAAACCGCTTAAGCCGAAACAAGGAAGTTCACGGGAGTAACCACAAAAACGACGTAACTCGCGACCGTCGTAACTCGAGGACCCCCTGTATATACAGTATATATATTGGAGATATCACAGAAAACCCTGCTTGCTTTCTCAGTTAATTTGAGTTCTTGTCGAAATGGTGACTCACATATGTTTGTTTATCTTTATAACGTTAAGAGTTTTCTCTTTGTCTTTAAGGAAAGCCAAAGATTCCTGTGGACGGGAGGTGTGGTTGACAAATGGATCTTACTGGAAGCTCAGAGAGAATCCGGGTTTTGCTAATATCGAACACGTAACTCTGTGGTGACGAGACAACAGAGCAAAGAGCAGAAACAGACAAAAACACATGAGTGAAGACACTGACAGCATAAATGAACCACTCAGTGGAGATGGTGCTGCACAGCTCTGCTTGTCTCTTCTGTGCACCCATGACTGGTTCATGGGAACCTTTATAGCATCTGATCTACTTTTTTAACCAATGTCCTTTCTGTGGTTTATATATAGTTAGGTTAGGTCCATAAGTATTTGGACAGTGACACAATTTTTGTATTTCTTCCTCTGTATACCAGCACAGTGGGTTAGAAATGAAGAAATCAATATGTGATTGAAGTGCAGACTTTCAGCTTTAATTTAAGGGTTTTAACAAACATATCGCATTACGGGGTTAAAAATTAAAGCCAGCTTTATACATAGTCCCCTATTTTCAGAAGCTCAAAAGTAATTGGACAGTTGACTGACAGTCTGATTCATGGCAAGTTGTGGCCTGTTTCCAAGTTATTCCATGACAAACTAAGCAGATATCAGGTCTGGAGTTGGTTCTAAATGTTGAATTTGCATTTGGTAGCTGTTCACTGGAACTCTCCGCATACGCTTCAAAGAGGTGTCTCTGCAAGTGCAAGCCATCATTAGGCTCAAAAAACAAAACAGACCTATCTGACAGATAGCAGTAATGTTAGGAGTGGCCAAATCAACTATTTGGTACATTCTCAAAAAGAAGGAATACACTGGCGAGCTCACCAACACCAAAATATCATTCACATCATCTAGTCAAGTCTAGAACACTTTCGGGGAGGTAGGAGTATCTTTGTCAAAGTCTACAATCATGATTATTAATACAGAGGGTTGACGACAAGGTGCAAACCAGTAGTAACGCTCAAGAATAGGAAGGTCAGATTGGCCTTTGCCAGAAAAAAAAAATCTTAAAACATTCTTCTTAAAACTTAAAACTTCTTAAAACTTAAAACATCTTAAAACATTCTTCAACCCAATGAAGAATGTCTCAACCCAATTAAGCATGCTTTTCACTTAATTAAGACAAAACTGAAAGCAGAAAGATCCACAAACCCACAGCAACTGAAGGAGGCTGCAGTAAAGGCCTGTCAAAGCATCTCACTGTATATGTAAAACAAGACGCAACTACAGTACAAACTGGAGCAGTGTAGGTGTGTAGCAGGACTCTGTTTGCGTCAATCACACGTGGGGTTCAAGTCTGTTGTAATCATAGAAAATGTATCTTTGGACCAGTGTACAGAATATGGTGCACGATTATCATATGAACTACATCATGTACAATTCTACAGTTCTCTGTATAATTGTCTTTGCCGTAGAATCTCTTGGATCGTTTTGTCATTTTGTCCTTTTTTCTTGAACTTCTCAGAAAGTCCAGACGTTGCACGTCTTCTGTATATTTGTATTTATATTTGGCTGATTTTTGCTCTGTATGAAGGCAGATTATTATACTGGAGAACATTTGTGTTAATAAATAAAGGACTTTAGGGAGCACCATTATCTAAATTGTGCTTATCTTTCCGCCGAGTTGTCACTGTAACACGTGACAACAATAGGGAGTAAGCCTTATAGAGTGTGTAACCCCTAAAATGAAATATCTAAATATGTAGATCAGTTATTATTAGTATGTACTGTACTTATTGGGGAGGTATATAGAATTTTAATCAAGGATATGATTTTAGTGCCAAATGTGAATGAAATTTGATGGTTCTGTTGTTCAGTTTTTGTGGTTGTTGCAGGGTTTTGTGTTTTCTCTCTCCCTCCCATTTCTTTCTCTTCCAGAGGAGGGGTGTGGCTGGAGGTGTGGCAGGGGGCGTGGCTGGATTTACCTGTGGCAGCAGAGGAGACACACCTGATTCC
This sequence comes from Trinectes maculatus, assembly GCA_016785345.1. Classification (NCBI taxonomy): domain Eukaryota; kingdom Metazoa; phylum Chordata; class Actinopteri; order Pleuronectiformes; family Achiridae; genus Trinectes; species Trinectes maculatus. The sequence goes on along the minus strand of JAFBJQ010040681.1, from coordinate 182,061 downwards.
ACTGAGCTCATTTCCTGCTCTATAAAAGCCTGCTCTTCACGCTGCTGCTCTGTCAGATGATTCCATGCACTGTGTTAATGATCTGTTGTTGTAGCTTCTCTGTGAATGTGTGTTTTTTCCCAGGAGATGTTTTGTATTTGCTTGTGTTTTGAGACTGTCCCTGCTTTGCTCTGCAACCTTACCAGTACCTTTACATTCAGGTTTTGAAAAGATTCCATCACAAGAGTCCCATATCGCCTCTGTCGCTTCAGGGCTGAGTGGAGAAGGTCCATATTAGCTATTAAATAAATCAATTAAGTTAGTACTAGCAGTACCTGAGGTTGTGTCAGAGAAATCAGGAAAAAAAAAAAACCCTCAGCCCAATCATCGAGCTCAACAACAAACACCTGTTGCTGGAACATTACAACATTGTAATGTAAAGCAATCATTGTAAAATAAATTGTTTTCCTGCTTTCTTTGTCATCATTATGATATCATGAAATTATTTACAGCATTATCAGTGACGAGACACAAAAAGTTTAAGTCACAGAAAGAAACAAACAGACCCCCAACATGTAGTACCTCATTTGACCACAGGAGGGCAAACTATGTAAACCAACGTAAACTCCTACACTACAACAGGAAACAGCGAGTGTGTTGACAATGCAATACAAGCATGCTTTTCCGATTTGTTCTCCAGGCACAGAAACGGAAGCTCCATAGGGGTTAAACAGCAGCCGTGAGGCCCCAATGCTCATTTCATTGTCTGCGGAGAGGCACCTCAGTCATAAAACCGCTACAATACAACAGGGAATAAAGGATATGTTGACAATAAAATAAAAGCAGACTTCCGCATTCCCGGCCGGCGTTCGCTGAAAGCCACGCCACTTAGCTTGACACAACGGTTGTATTTCGCCGTGTCGTCGGGGAAAATGGGTCCGTCTAACACATACAAACTGAGGTGCTGCATACGGGCCTTGAAATTGACGTTTAAGCCAAACGGCGCTTTCGTTTTTGTGCATAGAGACCGAACCGGAACTGCATGCTTTTATTTTATTGGCAACACGCTCGCTGTTTCCTGTTGTATTGTAATCGTTTGCGTTAGCTTTACATAGTTTGCTGTAGTTACCAGGTTTGACCACAGGAGGGCATAAACTATTAAAAGCTGAATTGAATTGTCGTCGTATACGTAAGCGTTACATATTGTGCTGCCCCCCTGTGGTCTAAAGTGCAACTACATATTGGGATCTGTTTTGTTTCTGTGATTGAATTTTTTTTCGTCGCTATTTAATCTAAACTACTGTTTTTTAACCATTATGATGATATTATAAAATTGAATCTGTCCTTTTCCCCAAGAAAGAACAAATCAAAACGTTCTCATGTGTAAGCTTTAATTTCATGGATAAAAAAAACAACAACAGTACATTACACAAATTAAGCCACCTTTAATAAATAACAGCTTCATCCCTTATTTGTTTCTGCATTGCGATTTATAAGATTTCAATAAAAGAGTCAAAGGAGGACGTATTGAAATGTTGAAATGAACAGTGCACATGGACCACACACAGGAAAACAAAAAAAAACATGCGTTTACAAATTAAGCCACCTTTAATAAATAACAGCTTCATCCCTTATTTGTTTCTGCATTGCGATTTATAAGATTTCAATAAAAGAGTCAAAGGAGGACGTATTGAAATGTTGAAATGAACAGTGCACATGGACCACACACAGGAAAACAAAAAAAAAAACATGCTTTTTGCTTGACCTGCCTGGTCTCCCTTCTTCACTCCTATATTCCTATATTATACACCCCCCCCCCCCCCCCCCCCCCCCCCACACACACACACACACACACACACATACAGTCTTAGTCTCTTACTAATGGAAATGTGTGTACGGGTAAATGCAGACGCGATGAAATTGATGTATATGAACGGTTTGACTGCAGGGATTTGTCGTTCATTGGCTGATATTGATTGCAATATCTAAACTATCCAGCAGGGGTCTGTCCTGAGGCATGTTATAGCTTTATTATCTGCTGCTGGGTGTGAGTTGTTGCACTCGTGTTAGCTGCAGGGCCACTGAGCATGGCGCATAACAAACCACAGCACATACAATAAAATAACTAAACTCATCAGCAGGCGAGTGGTTGTTTTTTTTTAAATGCCATCAAATATTAAATTTCTTTCTATTAATTGCACTTGAAATAAGAGTCGTCCATCACCTTCTCTCACAGATGTCAACACATACATTAAATAGTACATCTTAAGGAAATATTATACAAGCAACACATTTTTTCATCAGTTGATCATACAATATGTCCATATTGTTTTCAGCACAGAATTAACACCTCATTAGCTTTAGACTGTATTCTTTAAATGCTCAGGTAAAGGACAGTTCTGTCCCTTTTTGCATCAGCATCTCTGTTAAGATTTGCAAATGAGATTCCTCTACATGCATCTTCTTGGCACTGTCTATATACAATACCTTGGTGTGTGAAATAAGGCAAACAGTAGCCAGGGTTTGGAAAATATATAGAACCACAAAACTAAACCAACCTTTACCCCCTCAGAAAATCAACCAGACACCATAAACAGAATCTTTTAAAATGATCCCATACATATTGTATAATGAATCTCCTGCATTTTGTCTGATAGTTAGTTAGTTAGTTCAAAGGTTTCCTCAGTAGTTTATATTTAGCCGACCTCTAACTTGTTAACATTAAATATGTTAAGTCTGAAAAAAACCTCCTGGTCCCTATAGCCTCCAAAAGCCTCTGAAATAAACACAGCCATATAACAAATCATGTTTAGAATGGCAACTGAAACTGGTTTCATTTCTTTATTTTTGAATAAATTATTTGGTGGCATGTGCTTTGACCATTTACAGTTGATTTTTTTTTTACTATTGTCAGACTTAAGTGTTGTGAAGTCATAGCATGACGGGGGGGTTGTTCTTTTAGGGGGGGGGGGGGGGGGGGGGGGGTCTGAATGTCTGTTGGGTCACTCTGTGCTTCCTGTTTACAGTGGTCTGACAGTGACAGTAACTTGGTCTTCTTACCTGCAGCTTCACCTGGCTGTGCTGAATGACCCACTGACTGATGCACCTGTATCTGATGCAGCCCGCTCTCTGTCACTCACCCACTTCTTTCAATCTTAAATCTGATGGAAAGGGAAATTGTCAAGTGGTGGGCATTGAAAATTCTTTGACAGAGGTCAAAGGTCAGTATATCTTGCATCTCTTGCATGCAGACCACGCAGTTTGAGACCTTGTCTGTAAACAGCTGGTGCCGAGATGTGACTCAATCATAAACTGGGATCATCAGTTACTGGACGTCATTGTTACTGTCATAATGTTTCTCTTGCTTTACCCTGAAAGCTCCCAGCTGGGCAGTGAGCTGCTGGAAATGTAAACGACAGTATCACCTCAGATCAGTTAGTTCATAGAAACACTGAAGGCACAATCTGCTTTGTGTATTTTGTGTATCTGTGCTGTGTTTGTTGATTTACTTCACAGTGGCAGAAACACACACAGAAGCTCGTGCTTGCAGGGCTGAGACGGATTAGCAGCCTGAACCCGCTCGGGGTTGCACATCAGCCTGCAATGCCCACCTGCTGCCACTGGTGGGAGCTGCAGTAAGCGCCTGGGACGGGATTGAAGCATGAAGAGATCGGGTTAGAGGGAGTTTGTGCTTGCAGTCATCAGCGCAAATGAACGTGAGCATGTTCGGGGTTTGTGTGAGTGGCTGAGGGTTGACAAAGAAGAGACAGACGGAGACACGACAACACAGAGGACACAGAGACTGACCCCTGCAGGCAGATATGCAGAACTTTTTTTTTTCCAAATCTCCAGATGTTTCAAACGCGTAAGTCACAATATATGTCTGTATGGTGTTTATGTGACTCGAGGCCATTTTCCCAGTCACATCCGCTCCGGTTCAACACTTAGTTTGACAGTGACCTCGAGTGCCCCCCTGAAATCAGGTGACGCGATGAGAGGGGGTCTCATAAAGAGGTTTGGTGCATTAGGTGGACTCTGATGACGTGACAGTGGATGATCTGTTATGTGGCTGTGGGATTTGTCTGGAGCACCAGGACCTGAGTGGACAGACTGCTACAGGCCCATGAGGGTGGTGTGTGTGTGTGGGGGGGCTGTGGTGATGGTGTCAGGGTGTGTGTGTGTGTGAGGTCCTCAGTGGGTGTAAAAGCTATAGTAGTCTGCATTGCTGTTGCTGTCCTTCTCACTGACGTCTGTGCTGCGTGGTGGTGGGGAGCTTTCAGTGCTGGACGTGTAAGGCGACACTCTCCTCTTCTTATTGTCCCCGACGCCGCCGTCAAACAGGCCCGAGTCTGCCGAGTCAGCGGATTTCACAGAGGGAGCGTCCAGCCAGGCCTCCTCTCCCGCCATCACCCCCGCGGAGTCTTTAGGCTTGTCCTGCAGCAGCGGCGGCTGCAGAGGCTCCAGGAGGGAGGGAGGGTTTAGCCTGGGGTTGCCGGGCGACATGGAGGAAGAGGAGGAGGAGGAGGAAGATGAGAGGGGTCTGAACCAGCCCAGACTGGGGCTGGGCTTACTGGGGTGGCTGAGGTACTGAGGGGTGGGCCGGCTGGTGCTCCAGCCTGCTGAGGTGGCTCCTGACACAGACACGCTGGTGGATGCAAAAGGATGCTCTGGGTAGTAACTGATGGCATGGTGAGTGGACGTCTGCAGGGAGAAGGGTTTGTAGAAGCCGTTTCCGGAGAAGTCCCCTTCATATGAGGAGCTGAAGTCAAGGCGGTTGGGCGCCACCCCCTGCTGAGGGGGCAGGTACCAGCGGCTGTGAGGGCTGGGGCTGGAGGACGGGTCTTTGTGCTGCTGGCCCATGCCGATCGCCTCCCGGCCGAAGAAGCGGCTCTGCGGCAGGGGGCTCATGTACGGCTCCGTGAGGAACCCCTGGGGGTAGCAGCTCCCCGCCAGCAGCTGCTGGCTCTCTGTGGGGGAGGGGGTGAGGCGATCAGACTCAGGAGGAGCGTACAGCCTAGGTAGGAGGGGGAGAGAAGAGAGTGTGAGAAGAAGAGGAAAATAAAGAAGGTGTTATTTCCTGTCCAAACCTCAAACTATCTATCAAACATCTCACAGCCGCTCAGAGCAGCGCGGCGTGAGCGCAGCAGTAATTGCATGTATACAAATATTAAACGCGTGATGAGGATATTTAGGTACCAGCAGCGATCCACTCTCATGAGTGCAAGGTCAAATATTTTTTCTTTACTTCTGCAGAAAGGGGAAGATTTACTTTAACAGCCCCAACAACAAATGGTTGTTTTTTTTTCTTCTCAAAAAAAATTTTTTTTACTTACGTGTCGTAATTGTCACGGAAACCTTTAGCGAAGGGGTTATGGTCTATTTTCAGCTGAGTGATCTGTGTAGGAAATAGGAGGAGGGCAATGAGAGAAACAGGGGATAGGAAAAAGAGGAGTGGGCAGAGAAGGGGGGGGGTGGTCACTGACTAATTCATGAGAATAACATGCATCTTCTTGTCAGAGGGACAGAGATGGCCCACTGCACATGATGCAATAAACATCATACAAAACTGTTTGTCTCACCTTTGCCCTCACCAGCTCTTACACAACGCAACTGAACAGCTGTTGGAGGATATACAGAGTCTGTGTGTGTGTGTGTGTGTGCGTGTGTGTGTGTGTGTGTGTGTGTGTGTACTCCGGTCATCTGGGGTGAGGTGAATCTCAGACAAACTTAGCTGCTCTATAGTAAATCCGGCTAACACTCACGTTACGCCTGTGTGAAATGTAAATGAAATGAACGTGTGTGCATTTTTAATGCATACATGCAGAACCCATTTGAAACGCGGCCGGGATATAAATCATTGAACTGGTAAACCGTATTCAAATGCTTTTATAGGAGGTACAGACGCGGCTGTTATGTGTGGTTCTTACCACAAAACAAGGGAGTGATTGAACAAATAGCAAACTGTCAAACCATTGTGTATAATTACTTTACAGGCTTCCAACTCAGATTTGATTTAAAAAAAAAAAAAGAAGACCTGTGGACAAAAGTTGATCATCATTTCTAAAGAAAAACACTTCCTGTGACTGGGGTGACTCACATCAGCGTTCTGATAGGCAGTGACAGCGATGAACTGAGTCTCTGGGAAGACGAACGTCTGGGCCTTGGCTGAGAGGAAGGGATCCTCCGAGCCGTCCTCCTTCACCTCCACGATGTGAAGCCTCGGCTGGTACTTGTGGAGCGACTGGAGCACGATCATCTAAAGAGGAGTGAAGGATCAGGACAGGGACAGGGACGTCTGACATCTGATTTCTTGAACATAGATATTTCATTGTGTATTTAATTTGCTTGTTTAAGCAGTGAAACCACATTATTGTCATGACATGACATCATTGTAGTAACATCTCATACTAAATAAGAATAAATAAACTGGCTCAGTCACTGAATGCAGAACACATACATGGATAAGTTGTGCGTCGTACCTGTGCAACGTTATTGGTGCTGCCCTTGTTGTTGGTGAGCTTCAGTTTGCTGAACGACACTTCTTGTCTCATCCAGTGGGCCCCTGTGTTGGGCGAGTCAGGGTGCATGTACATCCTGTTGCCTGCATGTGCAAAAGTGAATCAAGAGACACACATATAACACTATGACTCCTCCAACATGTATATGATATTTCCTTAAAACTATTATTTACATAAAAAAAACAAACAAAAAAACTTTTTTGGGGAAGGTTTAGATTTTGGAAATTGAACATGTAGCAAACCAGTGTAAAACTAACCCTGGACAATATGTTTTGCTGTGGATGTTGTGGACTATCACAAGGCTGAAATCACAGACAGTGTAAACATAACATTCCCAATTTTATTTTAACTTAAACATTGAAATGATCATCTGCGATAAGGTTGTCTTCTTCTTCTACAATCTCAGCGCAGTGATTTGTCACAGCGTCGCCACAATGACCTGCTAACCTTTTATGAAAACACCACATAAGTGCACAATTAAATCTAATTGAGTGAAGCTGTTTCACCACAGTTTCCACATCTGTAGTCACCTTTTCACAACACCTGGTGCATGTGTGACAACACCTTGCACTGTCGTTCCTTTATTTTATATATTTGTGGTTTGTCTGTCATCAGTCGCGCACAAAAAATGTCGCGTCTGTTGTCTTGCTTTTGTGTTTTTTTTTCCTGAGGTGTGAACACGAATAAACGACAAGTGAACTGAAGATTTTAGAAGATAAGATGCTAAGTGAGCGTGATATTTTACAATGACAAATGTTGTACTTGTACTAAATTTCCATTTTATGCAGATGATACTCAGTTGTACATTTCAATGAAACCACATGAAACTACCTAAACTCCAAGCATGTCTCAAAGTCATTAAATCTTGGATGAGCCAAAATTTCTCATTATTTACTGGCAAATACTAAAACGTGATCAGCAAACTGGTTCGTGTATTACTGTAGTTCTTTTAAAACTAAAATTGGACCCTCTTTTATGCAACATCAACGCATGTCGTCTATGAGATAACACAAACATTATTCACAGTCAACTTGCAGGACCATCTGACGGCCCTAGTCATTATGACAGGAACAAAAGAGTACGTTAGGTGATGCCATTATAGTGTGAAGGTCAGAGGTCAGGTTGGATGGAGGGGTCAAGTAAGACAGTGGATTGAAACTGTATTAGTCAAACCAATTGTTGCTTTAAGATAAACGTGTATATAAAACCAATTTGATGAGTCACAAAAAAATCTACGCACATACACACACATACCTGGCATGTTACCCTCTGCTTTCCCACACTGGACCCACTTGCCACCCTGGTACCTCCAGTGGTGTTGATCTGCCAGAACCACGTCCACATAGACATTATAGTGAGCAGATGGCTCCAGAACGCTGATGTTGAAGCTCAGGAATGGGAACATCCTCCTGAATAAAAACACACAGAATGCTAAAACATTAATATAATTCATATATATATATATATATATATATAAGGCAGTGCTGATGTGAGTCCTGTTTTGGTGGCCTCATTACAGCCAGAGCAGCCACAGAGTCAGAGTAATGCGTCTGAGGTGCAGGGGCCGACTGATGTAGACGGGGAGTGCAGGTGAATAATTAATGCTGCAGTTAATAAAAGATGCCTCAGAAGCTGCCTCTGATTGCAGCAGCTTCACATGCTGAACTTGTTGTGGTCACACGGGGCTTCAGCTAGACGGGGTAACCAGGAGGTCAGGGTCTTCCCCGGGACCCATGGCCCATTGAAGAAGTAGGAAAACAACATGGACACTGAACGCACCAATCCACAACAGCCACACACTTGTAACATGCTTGCAGCATTAACTGCCTTGGCATCGCTAACCCTGCTGAGGAGAACATACTCAGCAACATCACTACAGGAATGTTTTGTTCACACATGAGCCACATCATCTGAACCAAGTTATCTGAAATGAAACATATGACCTAAAGGTGGCACTAGAGGAGTCAAAAGGATTTATCATCCTGGGACTATGAGAACTGCTGTACAAACTATCACGGTAAACAATATGGTATTTGTTGAGATATTTTTAAATTTTCAATTTTTATTTGTATACTGCATATTCACAAATTACTATTTGCCTCATCGGGCTTTAACAAACTGTATTGTGTAGATATTTTAGTCTGGATCAAAGAGGTGGGCCAAGAATAGCTCACTGATTAACGTTAGCGGTTTCCCTCTGCTTCCTGTCTTTGCATTTAGCTTTATAATCACTGATTACTCATTTAACACTCATGCATGAAGGTTTCACAAAAACAGTTTCTTTGAACGAGAATACTGCATAGTGTTTGATTTAGCATATGGGTTATATGCAATTCTGGGTCTGTCTTTGACAGTTGACCCAGCTGTTGTACACTGGTAAACAGCACCAGAGTCTATGGAGCAACTGTATCATTTGAAAATTGACAGATTTTTATTTTTAACCTCATAACAACAGGATTTTCTTTTTTCTGTAAATTAGGGTCCGTCTCCAAATTTTTTTTTCTTTCATTGAGAATTCTTTGAAAGACAGTGGGGGCGTCGCCGTGTCTTTTACAGCGCATGACCTAAAAACTTGCACACACGTACTTTTACAACAAAAGGTGCCAATTTAAAATAAAAACAGATTACAATTGTTATGTAATATTAATATATACAGTAATATTATATAAAATATAATAGAACTGGCTATATTTTAGTTTATAGTGTGTATGATTTCTGTATTTTTATAGGTGTGTAGACGACAACGATAGGTACTGAAACACTGTACTTTTTTGGTACTGACTGATTTGTCCATTATAATTTAAATTTAATTCAAAACAATTTAAATTAAATTTCTTGCATTTGAAGTTATAGAACTGCACCTTTTTTTTACCCAGGGGATAAGGTCATTTTTGCCATTTTATCAGTCATTCCCAACAAAAGTGAACTGATCAGACTGATTGTACATGTGTGTGTATTCGAAGCCAATGTCATATTCCTCAATGTAATGTATTAAAAGTAACTAGCTGGCATTTGCTTTGTTTTGGGACTGGCTATTCTTAGACATGTGACTATGCATTGCATGTGGGTGAATTTATGTATAGAGGCAATAAACAGGGTGCGCTGTGGTTTGTGTGTCTTTGAATGATAACACTTGCTGCTTGTGGGCTCTCTCTCTCTCTCTCTCTCTCGCTCTCTCTCGGTCGGTCTACATGGCGAGTCTGGTTTAACAATCGATCATAATCCCCTGCGAAACACAACCACGCCAGCAGCTCGCAAAGACCAGGTGATGGGGCTCTGCCTCCAACTGCACTGCTGAACACAACAGAAAGCCGTCTGTTCAGCGATGACCTCAACACACCTACACTGCTCCACTGATACCTCTGATATTCACTTTCTGCTAACTGAGCCTTTGATAGGAAATCACCACATGGCAAGTTGCGGAAACACAACACAGAGGGGGCATTTGCATGCAGGGGTGGTGTGTAGACTTCATGTACAGAGGTCACAGCTGAAAAGCACAACACAATTAGTCCTGTGCAAGTAGTGCGAGCGCGGAGGAAGTGGTGTGGTATAGTAGCTTTGCTGCTTTCTTACGACAAAGTGTCACATTATTGCGAAGGGAACAAGGAGGGCGACTGTGTCTGATCCATGTGCTGCTGCTGCACGGAGCAGATTCCAGATTTCCAGGGGCCTGATCCGCAGATACGTGCACACGCACAGACACATTAGGGGGAATGGAACGAGACAGACTCCCTAACCAACCTGCCACTGTGCCACTCTGGTTCAGTGGAAAGTTGACAGTGATGATGAACGGCTGGCGCTGGTGCCCCCTCAGCCTGATCCAGGTACACACACACATGCACACACTCATAACTGTAGTCTATCAGCAGACTGACTACCATGAGTGTGGCGAGCGAGCCAGTAATACAGAGACAGTGCCGGCGTGGTGGTGACGTTTATAGCGACTCAGAATCGAGTGTTTGGATGTTGGGGAGAGGGGTGGGCTGGAGGTTGGCGGAGGGGAGAAGGAGGGGCGGTGGGTTTGACCTGGGGATGGATGCGAGGCAGAGGCTTGAGAGGAGGAGAGGAGATGGGTATTCACCGGGGAGTAGACTCTTCCACATGAGCGCACCCGCTGATTCACCCGGACAGGAGTTCAGGTCCGGTTTTTGTCACCGTGCATACGCTTGATCGTCTGTGACGACGACAACACGCCAAAGCTGCAGCTGCTGCCGGACACGTGCACCCTCTGACATGCAGGCAGCTCTTGCCTGACACATATAGTGTAGTATCATCTCATTCTTCTACTGTGTTTTCTTTTTTTTCGTCCTTAAAATCATATGATAGAACAAAACCCAAACTTGGCTGCAGTGTGAAACTCTGTCTGAGGCTAAATGATTAAGTGAAACAGGTGGACTCAGGTTTCTAGCAAACGCATGGGAGTAAATATCACATTGGTGACTATTTTCAGCCAGGGATTAATACACATTTCGTGCACCGCTGGGTATTTGCAGCAGCAGGGCAGTGTGTCTGTGAATGAGTCAAAATAAACCACTGAGCGTGTGTGTGTGTGTGTGTGTGTGTGTGTGTGTGTGTGTGTGTGTGTGTGTGTTCATGCTGTGACATATCACCCAGTGCAACAGTGTTGCACAGTGTGGCTCACTCTGTGGCACAGATGAATGACATATATACAATACACAATACTTAGTCACATCAGATCATTATAAAAAACTGATATTTTGTGTGATTTTTTTTTTTTTGCCAGTAAATAAAAATAAATGTATGTGTGATCAAATTGGCCCCAAAACTGTGTGGTATTTAAATCATCACACAGCGCTGGGAGGATGTTTTTCAGTCCAAATAGAGAAGAAAGTCCAGTGAAACGCAACATGGGCCTTCATCACTCAGTTACTGCACGCCGTTATGACTTGATGAGAGGAAGCGCCTAGTTTAGCTATCAGAAAATATTGGCGCTGGATGCTTCTGCGAAAAAGCCACGCACGTAAACAGCTGAACAGGAAGCGACAAGTCATACTGTCAAAACCTTGAAATGGTCCCACTTCTTCTTTCAGGGCGAGAGAAAGAGAAAAGAGCGAACGCACAAAGACGCCTCAAAACATTCCTGAACATGACCCAGAACTCGGCCTGGTGACGTGGCGTGACCGTGGCTGACATGTTTGACGCCTGGCGTCTGCAGCCAGGCACCAAGGAGACGACGCCCACTCTAATTTCCTTAGTGATGAGATGTAACCGTTTCCAAAATACGCCAAACCTACTTTGGAAAGACACTTGACTATTCGCTGTATGAATACATGTGTTCACTTTGTGCTTGACGTGAGGTGATCCATTGAATAACATTGTTATTATGATGAGCTCATAACAGAACTACTGTGAACACTGCTAATTTTGTGTTGCTCTACAATGTTAATTCTGACTTTTTATATATATATATATATATATATATATATATATATAATAAGGAAAATTGATGTCCAGCCTCACTAGTCTTTGGATCATTTGCCCTGTGACAGTGGGTCAGAGGTCAGAGTGGTACAGGGTGCAGTTTGGGCTCAGTGGAGCAGAGAGAGCAGATGAGCATGATTCCTTTGACTCTTCCCAGAAACGTGATGAGAGCTCACTGAGTCTCCTGAGTCCCGCCTCTTTCTATAAGTCAAGCAGATGCTCATTAGCATGATCTACGTTATTTAAAAAAAAAAAATCACAATTCCTCAGAAACGCACGTTTCAAATTCGAATGTTTCTTTCCAACTCACAAAAAAAGAAAGTTCAGTCGTTATTTTCAGAGAAGAGGTCCCTTGACATAAATGTGCTTCTGCAGGGAAAATACCTCTGCAGGGAAAAGTTTGTCCTTATGACTCATCTCCACACAAGCACCAGGTGTGGCATTGGCACATTGGTCAAACAATTTTTACTTTCTCTTTCCATTTTTAGTCATATCACACTTTTTTAATTATTATAACAGAAAATCCAATTATTTTGCAAAAAAAAAAAAAACTCTATTGATTTATTCACCATCTTGGACGACACATTGAAGAGGTCCCTTGACATAAATGTGCTTCTGCAGGGAAAATACCTCTGCAGGGAAAAGTTTGTCCTTATGACTCATCTCCACACAAGCACCAGGTGTGGCATTGGCACATTGGTCGAACAAAATTTTACTTTCTCTTTCCATTTTTAGTCATATCACACTTTTTTAATTATTATAACAGAAAATCCCATTATTTTGCAAAAAAAAAAAAAATCTATTGATTTATTCACCATCTTGGACGACACATTGCCGACCTCAACAACACAACGCACAGGGGCCCCAGATGGCATCATCTAATGTGGGGATCTGAATTTAGCTGTAAGAGATCTGTGGCGGAATTCGGGCCCCTCTTTGCTCCTAGACCACGGGAACGTCTCCGGGTTTCAAAGCCCAGGTGTGGTACAAGAGCAGAGGTTGGGAGAGATGTGTCAGGCGGTACGCTCAGTGTCGGGTGCCGACTGAAGCAAGGCGAGAAAAAAAAAAGAAAGAAAGAATCTACCCTTTTACTTCCTGAACTTCAAAGGTGCCTGGTCTCCTCAGCACGGCCATCTAAAGGCTCAGTGCTGTTTGACCCTCCCCTGCTGCCCACTCTCTTCCCCCTGTAGAAACCCGGGTTTTGATGAACATTGCACATCCTCAGACTTCCACTCTAAAAACACTGCGAAATTACAGCAGGAGCCTGAAACCAAGATGAAAATTTAACAAGGCTATGGCCTGTGATATTGAAAAAAACACCTTTTTCACCCACCCCCACCTGTTCCTTTTCTGAACTCCTCCACAACCTTGCTGGAGTTTTTTGTTACATTGCAAAAAAACAAAAAGAGAGAGAGAAAAAAGAGAGAGAGAAAAAAGGTCTGTTATTTGGCTCCTTCATCAGTTATTTTGTTGGATACATGAAGGAAGGGGGGAAACGTTTTCATCAGGAGGGTTTCAATTTTTTAAAGCGTGAGGTTTGTGGTATTTTTTATTTTTTTTTGAAAATTGTTGCATGTGGAAGGATGATACCCCGTACCCACTGCACCGATCCACCTATTATTGTGTTGTAATATTTACACAACAGGTGTGTGTGTGTGATCGTGTTGTTGGTCTGCTTTGAGGGCAAGACTGGACAACGTCTTTTGAAATAATACAAATATGAAGTATTCAATTTAAATGATGGTTATTTAACAAATGTTAGAACACACACACACACACACACACACACACACACAGACACACACACACACACGCTAACATTTTTGTTCATATTTAAAGTAAAATACATTTGAAACGCGCAAAATGACTGTGCCAAGTGGTGCAGCGCAGAAACCGCGCGGGCCACGCGGCGATACTTGGAAAAACTCAACATGATTTGACTGATCGACTGCTTGATCGAACTTCTAGATTTTTTTCTTTCTTCTTTTTTTTGGTAGCTCAGCTGTGATGTAAAGGAGTCGTCATTCAGCTGGGACTGTCGCTGTCCCGCTGTGGAGATGCGCGCTTGGTGTCTGCGCGCAGATCCATGAGCAACACGAGGCCTGGAACCGTCTGTCAAACACGAGCGTGGCGTGTTGGTGAATTCGTCGTGGACGTGGAGGCGGCGTGTGAAAGCTCGGTGACCCGCCGGAGTGGCCCCGCGGCCCCGCGGCCCCGCTGCGCGCTCTCACCCGCTGCCCTCAAACTTTACGCACGGTTCATTTCAATTATCACGACAAAAAAAAAAAAATCAGTTTCATCTTTATCATTGTTAAAGCCGCCAACTGGAGATAATGCAGAGGTTTAATTATTTTTTAGTAAAGGTCATAAATCGCTTTAGAGATAAGACGTAAACCACTTAGTCACCGATTAGATTTTCTCTGGTGATATCTTCTGTCCAATGGCTTTCTGCTGTTTTGATGAGTTGTGTTGAAGCCTGGTGAGTTCACAGGTCAAACCGAGTTGTCTGGATGTTCTACACCTACTCAGGCTGCAGCTGATGTCGGCTCCTCTTCACAATTCCTCACACACGCAACATTAGTGATTAGTGATCCGTTTTTTAACGCATAAAAAGATCAGCGTGTTCAATTTGCGCTCAAATTAATTAGGCACGAATTTATAATTGTATTGATTACTGTGAGCCCTGTTCATTTATTTGCTATGAGTTCAATATGCTCTGATGGCGAGTCCGCTCTGAACTGTTGTGCGCAAAAACCGCAAAGTATAATCAGGCAAACGTGATTATCATTATCATTATTATTATTATTATTATCATGCCAACACTGCTGTCACCACATGACCTTCTTTAACGGTCATATATATGACCTTTATCCTATAATCACCTGAAAGCATTGTGGCAGCTGTGTGATGTGATGTGATGTTGGTGATGTTGGTGATGGTGATGTTTGTGATGTTTGTGATGTTTTGTTTGTGATGTTTGTGTTGGAGAGAGTCGCAGAGTAAAGCGACGGCGGTGCGTAATTGGCTCCGTCTTCTCCAGGCCCGCACCAGAGCCGCTGTCCGGCTGGACTGCCGCTGTGTGCCACTCTTACCTTCCCTGTTTGGTGATGATCATCTCGGTTTGGAACTTGTGGAACTTGGCCCATAGCGGATAGTTATTGAGCAGAGCCTGAGTCTTGCCGCACACCTGGAGCCCAGGTAAAGGGTAGAGAGGCGGCCGCTGGTAACCGTGCTGAAAGCTGGCGGGGTAGTTCTCCGGAGAGGGGGTGTACACGTCTTTAGCGGCCGCAGGGAAGCCGTCCCCTGCGGTCGGGATGTAGCCCTGGCCGGCGCCGCTGCGCGGCGGAGAGCGCACGCCGCCGTACGGACAGCTGCTCAGGCTCTGTGCGTAAAACCTGCCCGGCTGCGCCGCGTAGCCCCCCGCCGCCTGCTCCGAGTGGTAGGGCAGAGCCAGGGGGTCCTGGCCGCTCTGCACCGAGTCCGGGTAGTAAAACCTGGCGTCCTGAATTCCCATCTTCAGCTCGGTTAGATCCTTGGTGCCGCGGTGCAGGTGGCTGCTGATGTCGCTGCTCTTTCCGAAAGTTTGCGTTTCAGCCCCATTCAACATGCTGAGGTAGAGGTTGCCACCTATGCCGCCCATTAGCAGCCGCGCGCGCGCTCTGTGCGGAATGACATAAGTCTCTGCTCCTGCGTCCGCTCAGACGACAGCAGACACACAAAAACAAAAAGAACAGAAAAACAAAAAGAAGAAATCACACAGGAGCACAGCTGATGACCTCGCCTCTGACCCGAGGCGCGCGGACGCGCCACAAACTTGAAACTTATTCTATCCGAGCCTATGATTTAACAACTCCGAATCATCATACAACCTCCATGGACTGTTTTATATCCCTGAACTGTTTAAGGGGACTTGTTTCATCGGACGTGCTGAGTCGCTTCCAGTGACTCAAACACAGCGGGCGCTGCATTTCTAACCTGTGATATATACATTTTGTGAGCGTTCATATTATGGAGGCGTGTCTGATGCACGAGCGGGGCGTGATAGGCTGCAAGTATGAAAGACCCGCCCCCTCATCATCAGTCTGCAAGTCAACACAAATCACACACACACACACACACACACACACACACACACACACACAGACACTGGCCTTTCTTTTGAGATATTGATAAATAGGTACAGACTTTTTTTAAACCAGCAGATGAAAATGAATGAATGAATGATTTATTGTGTGAATTTACTTTCAATCTGCGCATACTCAGTGATTAATTCATAATATTACGATGCGGGTTTAAAGCTCCAATTAAACATAAAGTGCATAGAAATAAGCATCACACTAGTTTGCCTAATAATTTAACAGCAGCCATGTCATTTGTACTAAACACAATGTGTCCACATACATTAAATTCACTGTGTAATTTAACACTCAAATAAACATAAGCTGCGGGTTTATATATATATATATATATATATATATATATATATATATTCCGATCATGCTCGTGTTTGTGTTGAAAAATAAATTTAATAAATTTGTAATAAATATCTGTCTCTAACTAAAGTAAAAGACGTCTGACTGTAAAATGACGCAGGCATTTTACAAGTGTAAAAGAGAAATCAGTTTTTCAGCACAGTCAGCATTTCTAAACCGGAACCAATTGACAAGTGAAACCATCCACACCTTTTAATTATGAAAAAACTCATGAAATGACGTTTTTATAACTTTCTACAAACCTTTTCCTGTTTTTTTTAGAATCCTGTGCCAACACTCACTGGTGTGAGGTCAATATTAAATATTACTTGATTATTGTATTCAGTCATTATGTTGTATGGTATAATACAGAAATACTAGAATCAAATGGAACCTTTCTAAGATCAGTTCTTTAGCTCACTGTTCATTTGAAAGTGAACAATGAACCATGTTTCATGTAAATGTATGAATCAGTAGCTGTAACTGTATTTTTACATTAATCACAGAATATGTGCTTTTAATTGAGGTGGAGTGTTCGTTTATGTGAAGCCATAGGGCCTGTTTTCCAAATGTCCTGTAAATGTTGCACAAAGTTTAACCTTATCATAAACAGAAGAATACGACCCAGTTTGAATATGTTTGAATATAAGGATAAAGAATATAATCATGCTAAAAAAAAGGGGATGAATCTATAAGTGATAAGTTAAATATTCTGTCTGACCTCCTTCAGCTTTGAACACATTGGTATTTGTGGCAGCAGAACACTCATGAAAGCATCAGGTTAGGGTTCAGTCACAGTCAGATATGCAATATGAACTTTTCCAAACGTGTGATGTCACACAGATATAACCAATCACAAATCAATCATGCCAAGTGATTTTTTTTAAAACAAACAACAGCATTATTAGCTGTGGGAGCTTTTAGTGGATGTCACTGTGCAGCCGGCCTGCACTGAGGCTCTGCTTCATAAACACAGATGAAAGAGAGATAACCCCGAGGTACTGACAGCTGCACGTGGATGTGAATACACACACATAAAATGATGACACCCCCCAAACCCCCCAACTGCAGGTATGACACCGTTACCCCTCCCCCGACACTGTCACTGCTCTAATTCCACTTCCTGTGTCTCTTCTAGCAAGGTGAGCTCACAAGGTTACTCGCTGAAGTCATCATTGTTGACACGGTTGGCGAGAGGGCCACGGTGTGAGTGGCACCGCGGCCACCGTGGTCAGCCAGGCGTAACCCCCCCGCCCACCCCCACCGGGCGGGAGCCACCGCTTCCCCTCCTCTGCTCTCCCTGCTTCCGGTTAGAGCCCCAGGCCATCACCTTGTGAGCCACAATCCAGTGTCATGATCAAGTGAGGTGGCTCCCATGTGTGTGTGTGTGTGTGTGTGCGTGTGTGTGCGTGTGTGCACAGGCAGTCCTCGGAACAGTAATGATGCATTTTTACAATCACAAATATGATCCGCCCCACTGATGCACATTCCAGATCTCAGTTTCACCCACTTATATCTGCAGAATAAAAAAAAAACCACAATCTGCTGCGGCCTGTAGGAATCAATCTGTGTGAGCAGGGCTTGGTTATTAATAGGAATTGATAATATCCCAGCATGCACTGCAACTGCACACTGATGTAAAACCTTGTCAAAGGATGTAATTAAAAGCAAGTGTGGCGGGGCTGTGTGCAGCGTCGGTGGGCTGACAGATTTAGACGTGGCAGACGGACATATCAGCAGATGTCCTCATGTCTTCATTAACAGTATCACCACACCGCTCTGTTTAAAGGGACGGAATTTTGCGTAAAGACCTGCTGTTGAACACAGGAGCTGCAGTTACACATAACTCCTAAATAAACATAAATAAAAACTGAATATTGGCCGACTCAGCAGTTGTGTCGAACGCTTCGGGACACTTGACTGATGCTCTTGTTTGGACAATCTTGAATGGACACATCCCACTTTAGAGCAGGTATAAAGTTTTCAGGTTGACAGTAGACCCACGGGCCGCCATGTTGAAACCTGAGGAGGCTACATGTTGCTCTAACTTATGACCACAACATTCACCACGTTCATTATGTCAAACTGGTACGTGCTGGAATATTATATCCACCTTCTTCAAACCTAATCAGATCCACAACTGTCTGAAATGAAATCGCTCTATATCTTGGAAATGATGGTTACTGCAGAGGTGTCATGTCATTTCTCTGCTGTCCTTTCCTTGCGTGTTTTAAGTCAACTGTTCCTTTTGGGTGCATAACTCCTCGGCCATAAATATCTATGTCTTGACACTGTGCCGATGTGGGTGGGCATGACACGTCTGAGTGGAGTTCACAAATCAAAGCCACTGTACAGGGTGAGCCGTGGCATTCATTTCACCCCGACACCTTCTTTTGGTGCTTGTTACAAGCAGACCAATGAAAAAATATGACTTAATCATCACATACAGACACATGAGGGATTTATTGCTTGCTTTTTTCTTTTTCTTTTCTTTTTTTTTTTTTTTACATCTAAATAGATAGGTAAAAATATTCCCACGGAAAATTCCCAAGGAAAAAAATATAGAGAAACATGCGATTGAGGAACTGATTGAGAAACACTGTCCTCACATGTTCTTTAAAATCTACATTTCAGAAAATTTAGTAGATCATTATATATATTTTTAAATATATATTTTTTATGTATTTTCATCATTAACAATATGGACTAGCCTGGTGAAGACCTCATACTTCAGGAAAAAAATGACATTTAATATATTTTTTTAAAATACATCCTGAGATTTAATGTGACATTATGTTGTACGAAGAAACTATATTGTTTTGTTTTGTAAGTTTTACGATAACTACCTGTGCGAAATATGAATTATTTTATCTAATGTGATGAAACCACACTATAAAACCAGTTTGCAACATATATGACGTATGGCTACATATGAGATGACAAGTTTATTATTCATGTGATGAAGTATGGCTGTGGGTGTGTGTTTGTGTGCTGGGAGCAGGTGTTCTGGGAGGACGTCCCTCATAATCACCATGTAAACGTTTCTCATTACGCCGACTGGAGCTCGGGCTCTCCAGAAGAACACCCTCCTGTCTGCAGCGCACCACGCCACTGGTTCATCATTAACACAACATATGTTTATTCAGATCTCTGCACGGGGTGTGAAAGAGGGCTTCACAAGGCACCACCCACCGAGACTGTGAAAACAGAGGGTGGTGGAATTGAGTGAGGAAAAGGAGAATGGGAGAGATCTGTTGATAGAGTCGGGATGGAGTGAGATAAAAAAGATAACACTCGGTGCTCAGCGGAATTCGCGCTCGATGGTTCACCCTCTCGGTGAAGTGCAAATGTATTCCTCAGCAACCCAGAAACAAACAAGCTGCCACTTCCTTAGCCTATAATTAGCTGGTAATCAATGCTGGGTGGGTTTCTGTCCTGTCAGACGTCCTGAGCCATCGTGGGGCAACACTAGACCTGCAGCTGTACTGTCAGGTCTCAGATGACCATCCAACATAAAGCTCATTAAGCCATGTTTTTCGGAAAGTGTTCCTCGCTTATTGGAAAAAAAAAAAACCCAACAACCTGGAAATTGGAAGCGCAAATGTAGCGGTTCGAAAAACAGGTTGAGATAAGGCCCCACAGCTTTTCTATGAACTCAGACAACCTGACACAGGAGCCCACCTCAGTGATCCCCAGTGGAGATCATCCCACCAACCCACCCAGATGCTTGCCACTCGTTGCAAGAGATTGTTTGGGGGGTGTTGGTGGAGGTGGGGGTGGGGGGGTGTTGTGCAGGGAGAGTAAAAGTGCAATGTGCACTCGCTGGTTGGCCTATGAACCCTTGCTAACCCCTATAAACACAGAGAGGGTATGTGTTAACCTAAGGCAACGAGCAGCAGCATCTCAGGCATGGCCTGACACTCCACAGCTATGTGACCCTCCAGCATGATAATACCAAACGTCCAAATCAACCTGATGGTCTTTTAATGAGTTGTAAAGGTCAACATATAGTCCTTATATAGTCCTTATCTAGATCTATCTATCTATCTATCTATCTATCTATCTATCTATCTATCTATCTATCTATCTATCTATCTATCTATCTATCTATCTATCTATCTATCTATCTATATTAGATTTTCACAGTTTCTCAACCCAACACATGTAGTAACAGCTGAGTGATCCTGAAAGATCATGTGATTATTTGAATACAAGTCATGTAATCAGAAAAAAAGAGTTGCATAGTCAAACATGATTGACAGACAGATGAAAAAAAACCAACAACTAGGATCTGATCTGAAGTCAGCGCCGGTGTTGCTTTCAGGCGCAGCCTGCGTTAGCCGGTGCCCGTGTAGGTTCATTCATGCTGGGTCGTGCAGAATCGCGGGAGGTCCTGCGCATGTACACACAACACTGGCAGCTTTATGTTACTCAGACAGACAGCACAGTGCACAGCGATGACAAAACAGGGCAGCTGTGCACTGCCACGCATTCCTCTGGCCTGCTCCATGAACGCGGATCACAACTCCGAGCTGCTCCAGTACCCCCCCACCCCACCCCATAACAAAAAAAACATCACCAGGCTTTGCAGAACCCAGTTCACATGTAAACAGACTCCCTTTCTCAGCCACCATCCTATCACCATACCCTCTGACTACATGAAGAAATCATCTGATCAGCTGCAGCTACTGCCCAGTGTTTAATCACACACACACACACACACACACACGCACACACACACACACGCGCACCCACACACACACACACACACACAAAGTACAGGAGGAGCATAAAAGCCATACTGGGATGGTGGCAAACCCACGCATGATAGTGACTATTAAAGGCTCCCCACAAAGACTTGAGTGAAATTGTGAATGAGTGGTTGTGGTTGTGTGGGAGTGTTTCCAGTGGCACAGAGTACACACTTGTTTTGTTTGCTCATTTCACATCATTTGTCCCCCAGAGGGGAAGAGACAGAATATGGAAGTGAGAGCAACTGTGCTCATGATGTTGTGCAGCTATTTATACAAACAATTTGTTTAAATGGATGAGGACTAGACACTCACACACACACACATTCACACACATTCACACACACATATATTATAAACAGGTTAACACATTTGGATTAACAAACTAGTCTTGGATAAAATAAACAAAATAAATCAGGCAAATTTATGAGCTTTCTGATTTTGTTACGTTTGCAAACTCCTGCTTTTGCTTAAGCTAAGCTAAGCTAAGGTAAGATAGACATCATGTCAATTTCTCACTGAAAATGTGAATACATGATAAAATGGATTTCGCAAAAATGCAAAATCCTGTCCAGCAACATCCTGTTTTCATGAAGTTTGCTTCTTGATTTGAATATAAAACATATATATATATATATATTTGGTAAAA
>JAFBJQ010040681.1:131512-160193 GCA_016785345.1 Trinectes maculatus | reverse complement strand
AGGAAACAGCACCCCTCTCATTTTGGAAATATTTTTGCAGCATAGCAGAAAGCCATGATTCAAACAACAATCCAACAATGTATTTTATAAGTGTGTGTTTATTTGGCAATACCTTGAGATATGTGGTACGTGGAGATTTATGTTTTTTTTTCTTCACGATGAGGAGCTCTGTTGTGTTTGTGTATCCAGAGAAGCAGCTGTCCATCAGCTGCTTCTCTGGATATGGCCAATCAGCGAGCATATCCCACAGGCTCTTGTTCTAATGCCTAATTATCAGGCCATAAATCCTTCTGAACCGTTTGCCACTGTCAGTCCTGACACATCCACTTTGTTATTATATGGACTTGACGAACACTAAGTTGATTATAAACTGATGTTACTGCATTTTAGTCTTTAGTTGGTGGAGATTTGACGACACAACACTGAGACTGCGTTACCATAGCGTTACCATAACGACCTGGTGGGCTCCTGCAGTGTCTCCCACCATTGCTATCAATTTATTTGGAAAGAGACACAGTCATATTTGAACTTTAATTAACTCTATCAACTCCTAAATGTAAGTCCACTTTTGACCTTTGACCCCCTTTGATACCCACTCAGTCTTTGAAGAACACGCAGCAGAAAAAGACTTTTGAAGGAAATCTGATCTGAGCACTGTATTAAAATTATCTCACCCCCTTTGCTCCTCCGCGTCCTGCAAGCTTGACGCTGGAGGCCTCGATATCATCATCACCGTAATGAAGCCGGGGCTGATTGAATGATTGGCAGCTTCAGACATGCGCGGCGAAATGACCTGAGCCGTGGCTTTAATGCACAAACACAGTGATGGACACCACGTTCTGGGGGATGTGAAGAAGTGGAACGGGCAGCAGGGTTAAGGCACAGGAGGCCAGAGCTGAAGTGTGTATATGTGTGTGGGTGTAGGTAGATGATGGAGTCCTGTAGCCCCTGTTTGTTTCATATGCTCCTGGGCAAGCGCTGGCATGTGTGGGTAATGTGCACAATGCGAGTGTGGGTATTTGTGTCTATGGCTTATGTGGCAGGAGGCAGAGGGGCACTGCCAGGGGTGGCCAAACACAACACAACAAGTGGGGGGGCCGGGGTGGCCAAACACAACACAACAAGTGGGGGGGGGGGGGGGGGGGTGTAGTGCTACTGAGGTGATGTAGGCATGTATTTGTATGCTAGGATTCAGCTCGGACACGTTCAGCAGGATATGGTGGCTCAAAGCTGCGTTTCATCTGACAACAGCTTGCCAACCAGGGGTCTTGCCCCCCACCCCGATTCATCCAGCCCTATCAGTCCACTGCTATCTGTATCAATCATTAGAAATCATTTATTTTTAGTCGGATGTGGCCTCTCGCCCTCCTCGCTGCCCTCTTGGCCCCCGCGGGCCCCCTCTGCCTCGGAGCCCCTCGCTAATGAGTGTCAATCTGGAGGGCTGTGGCACTTTTACTGCAGACACCTCCCCTGACAAACGCAGGGCTGCAGTCAACATGAATCACGCAGACGGAGCCCAGCAGACGTGACAGCGATGCCATCCGCTGCCAAACCGCCTTTCAAAAGTTTCTCCATCGAAACCCTGAGCGCTGTTTGTTTACATGTTTATGTTGTCTTCAGTGTGTAACCAAAAAAAAAAAAAAAATCCACAGTACATTGTGCCGTTTATATTATATATAATTATATTCACTATATTTCTAACGACTTTGCACAATTGAATGACAGACTGGTTGCCATGGCATCTAAAGTTGTATCGAGTTATATCTGTATCTACAGCTACATCAGTGGCTTTGCATGAGCTACATCCAAATATGAAGAAACTAATATGCTCACAACACCAATGCTAAAAAGCTTTCAATGCAACATTTACCATGTTCATCAGGTTACATTGGTGTAACATTCTTACATTAAAATGTACAACCTTCATGTGTAATAATTTACTTCTATGTTGCAGTGACCACTTCCTCTTTCAGCCTGTGTCACATGCTTAAAAAACATCATACCCACGGTGTTGTGTTGTTTTTTTGTCTTGTTGACTGAGCTTAAAAGTGAATTTATGATTTTGCTTTGTATTTGCTTAGATTACATAAATGACTGCAGCCTTAGTCTGCATGATGTACATCCAAGGTTGGTATATGCTGTATATCTGTGTATATCACGAGACTAAAAAACATAGACGCCTGTAAAACAAATCAATAGAATAACTGCTTAGGTAACTGTGGTACAAGATCAAAGGTCAGGGGTCGAGGATATGTCATGAGGGTACATCCCCTGGACATCACGGATGACTGTGCCACAGTTCACGTCACTTCATCCAACAATGAAGAATAAAGGTTGTGTTCAAGCGACCGACATCACTGCAGGAAGAGTCACACAGGTGGTGTGACATTAAAAAAAAGAAGAATCCCATTAATATTAATTTCTGTTCATTTTTGCTGAATCATTAAAATGTGGGGAAAACCTCAGCTCCCGCAGTTCAACTTGTTGTTGTTTTATTGATAGTATTGATACATGTAATTAACATATGGGGTCAAAGTCTGGTCACTGTTTAGACCACAGCGCCCCCCCACCCACACACACACACATTGGCATTTAGTTTGCACTCCTAACATGACTATTTGAAGGCTCCCACTCAAAGTGATGTATTCATGCTTGTCTTTTGGACGACTGTGTTTTGTCGTGACAGTGACATACTGCAGCTTACTAATACCTCTCCTAGTGTTTTAAGCTCATACGATTTGCATGTGTCAATCCTGTGTTCCTTTGATTCCTGGGACATTTGGACACTGGGATGTTGGCGTATTCTAGTAAGCAGGCGGACGTCAGAGATCTATTCTGGATGCCCAGTGCAACAGCCGGCCGGCAACAGCAGCAGGGGGAAGGAATGTCGTCTGTCCGGAGGCCTGGGCAGAGTGATCGCTGATCCTGTCGGAGGAAGCGGAGATGGGAGCTCTCCTGTTTCACGTGTTGTGGAAGAGAGAGAGAGAGAGAGGGAGAAATGGAGGGGGTGGGAGGACTGGGGACACGACACTTACGAGTGGCAGAGAACAGAGTGAGAGTGGTGGTGGTGGTGTTGCAGGAGGTGGGGGGGCTAAAGGCATTTGGTTTGGTGCCAGTCGAGCCAGCTTTCTGGGATGCCACATTCCAGGAGATCAACACCACGGTGTTTCCTTTCACCCCCAACCCACATTAACTGCCCTGGAGCCCTGGAGCCCTGGAGCCCTCTCCCCTAACCCCTCCAGCTCTGCTTTACTCCGATAAATCTTTATGATTCAAGAAAAACAAACCAAAAGTGCATTATCGTCTGTCCAAAAACGGCATTGTTCCCAAATGTCTATCACAGGACAAGGCTTTGACAGACACTCCGTCATCCTGATGGAGCTGCAACATGAGCGGGCTCATTTTTAAATAACACAGTCCATATATTACAAATGGAAAGTAACAATTATTTACAACAATTATTAACAAGTGCACGCTGCCTCAGTTCAGCACACTCAGGGGCTTTGTCAAAATAGGTCATAGGTCATCGCAGATCTAAACAGGTAAAGGTGGTAATCTGGAACAGACTCGTGCAAACCCGACCCACACACAATGAGCTAAGACTTATTCTTGAATTTTTTTAAAAAAACAGAGTGCACCATCAACGGCCACAGAGTGACATGCTATTTATCAATTTTGAATAAAAGTAATAAAATCTAAAATAATTTGTTCATAATGCATGATTCAAAATGACTGAAAGTCTCATTTCCACCTCCTGCACATGCAATAAAAAAATTCCGATCCTTTTGATAGATGTGTGTGATGAATGGACAAAAGACAATATCCTATTTAATATTTACGATATAATATTTTAAATAATGCTAGTCAACAATAGCAAATATATTCTAGGATAAAGATTGTAACAAATGTATGTTTGGGTTCAATGTTAATCACATCACTGATAAAATTAATGTCACAGCCACTAGTTTGAGGAATTAGTTTGCATTTATTTTAATATATATTGCACATCACGTATACATTGAAAGGCAGTGCCGTGTTTGATGGCCTACTGACCATGCAATGTAATTAATGTAAATGAAATGTTACCAGACCTTTGTGTCATGTCACCCTCTTGACTCTCTCATAACCCACCCACAAAAAAAATAATGAAACAACACAAAGAGTGGAAGTTCGTTAGCAGCTTACTCGAGTGCAGCTGGACAGTTTAGACCAACACCCCCCCTCCACAGTGACATCCTGGACTCCCTGTAGCTCAGATCAAACGCACTCTGCGTTGGAAAGCGCTATTTAACCTGGTAATGACCTACTCATGCTTAAGATCCACTGTAAAGCTGGATCACTGCTGATTTACTGGTGGACTACCTGAACTCCAACACTGTGTTTGTGCTGCACTCCCAGCCACACGCTGCCTGCAGCAGCCATGATGGTTTCCTGTTGCTCGTATTAGTTGTTGGTCTCAAACAAATCCTTCAGGCCTAACGCTGGACCTTCCTGATCTGCAGCTGGCTGTTTGGAGCCTCACTCACAGAGGTTTGATCAGATGCTGGACACCATCGCTTCACTTCCTCAAGCTAAGTGTTTATTTATTCTTATTGTTTTTATCCTGAGTTGACGCCTCGGCTTGGTTTGGACTGTGTTTTGTGTTCTTGGATGTCTGATGCCTGCTGATTGATGATGCTTCCATGCTAATAATGCTGTTATTTACCAATATCAGTATTTTGATTGGTGATCACTTCTGCATTGCTGTTGTTTCGCATTGCACTGGGATGCATTTGTGCAATTAAGTTTGAATCACTTTGCATGATCTGAGTGTTATGGGCCAAAGTTGTTTTGTTTCATGTTAATGTTAGCGTATTTTTTGTTAAGTTATTGTTGTTTTGTAAATTCCTGAACAGTTACTACATTTGTTTTGCTGCTTTTACACATGCACAATTATTTTTTTGTGGTTACACATTTTCATACCTCCCCATCTATGGAGTTTCTTTCCCCGGCTGAAACTGTTGCTGTTTTCATGAGGGTGGAAGAACATTTCCAACAAACGTCATCTTGTGCATCATTGCGTTGTTTCTGATTCTGCTTAAGTTGGGTGAAATGAGCTAAAACAGCACTTGTTAACATGGTGGAAATGCCACCAATGATGTTGCTGTCAAATTTCACTTTCAGACTTTTTTTTGATGTGGAACGTCAGTGCTCGCTAATGAGTCAGATGCCATAATCTGAATGATGATCTGAAGTGACATTTTGAATTGACATTTTAAACTTCAGGGAGCATTGTGCTCCATGTGTCTGGTTTTACATCAAGGCCTTCCACCAACACCGCCTGCAAGTGGCTTTTGAGCAAAGCACCGATCCCGACCTGCTGTGGGGTTTGGATCCAGGAGAATATTTTCAGCGAGGTTTTCGCAGGGGTTTTCAGGGAAATGTGTAAATGTGTACTGTTTTATACTGTCAGCGTGAATAGCAAGAGAACAAGCTATGATCTAAAAAATAAACTTTGTTGATCCTTGTGGCTCCATTTGAGAAATGCTAGATTCTGATCGTATTATCATATACAGTACATGTGCCCTAGTGTTTTTAGTGACTGAACAGTTTGCAAGTGAGTTAGAACAGGTTTTGGCGATAGGTATATTTGTTTGAAGATAAATGTGTGTGTATGTGTATTGGTCTGTGACAGCATGTATGCGTGTGTGTGTATTTTTATGACACGGTACATGTGTGTGTGTGTGCGTGCGTGCATGCCAGTGGGAGTGCAGTGTGGTGGACTGGTCTGTCAGCTCAGGTTAACCAGACACTGAGCGGCTACACCTCGGGGGTGTGCAGGCCTGCGAGGCGGGCTCTCTCTCATCAGCAGCATTAGGCCGCTGTGTGTGATGGTTGCTGACCCGCGGCGGAGCGTTGGCCGTGACAGTCGGTTGGCCGGTGTTGGACACCAATAACGCCAGGTTCTGGGCTCGCTCCCCGCCAGGAGCAGCCCTCACTCTCCTGCTGTCAAATACTAAATGGAGATGGCAAAGATGGCACTTTGGGTAATTTGTGCTGGGCCTCATCAAGGACACCCTGTTAAAATGCCTCATGTCTCTGAGTCACAGTGCATGGAGGAGATGGATGAGAGGGGAGAAGGGTCAGGAAAGTAGTTCCAACCAAACTTTTTCCACTTTTCATAGAGAATGGAAAGAGAATCACAGTGTTTTTACATCGTGGTTGCAATAATTGAATGTTAGGAGTTGTGATGACACCATACGAGACATTTGCTAAGATCTCAGCGAACAGCCAATTATATTTATTTCAACAATCCCCCGACAGGACACGACCTCTGACACGTTAGATAAACTTCTCTGAATAAGACAGTGAAGGCAAACTGTCAAATCACCATGCACTGTTGTTGTGTGCATGAATTGTGGGTTTTGTTTACTTATTGATTTTCTGATTGTCATTTGACTACTGTCAAAACATTAGATTGAAATAAGGTTGACAGATTGTGAATGGAGTTGTTTGGTTACCTGTTGTGTGATGGTCAACAACGGCTGCAGGTGCACCGCAGGGAGGAACTACAGGGAGGCAGGGCCCCACCACCAGGAAATGACCCCTGCCACAGAAACAACAATGAAAAAGCCGGGGTTTTGGAGCCTTGAAAATATAAAGTGACAAAGCATGGCCTTTGTGTTGGAATTGACATGGTAGAAGACTGACACTGTGCACCCTCTAGGGGTTGATCTTCCAGTCAGGATCAAATGCCAAAACTAGGTCAGAGGGAAGAGCGAGACATAAGGAGGGGCAGATCCTTTAGAAATGTAGAAAAATGTGTGTATGTGTATTCAACTTTTTAAATTATCTTAGGAGTAAGTAACACAGCTTGTTGTAGACATCACTAATATGCCGTTGTCAAGCACTTCTGCCTGTGACACAGCTGATGGTTTGTTCAGGTACAGGTAAAGCGTCTGTGGGTACCAGAAAAGCGCTACATAAAACCGATTATTATATTATTATTATTATTATTATTATTATTATTATTATTATTATTATTATTATTACAAGGCATCATGGACCAGGAGACCAGGAGTTTTAAGATGCACATTTTGATCATCAGTGATGGTTTGGTCCATACTGTTGAAGACACCTGTGGTTGGTACCACAGATGGACACACACACACACTTGCACAATAAATAACACTGGCAAAAGCAGCTAATTAACCCTAAATTAACGAGAAGTTAGTTGATTCTGCATCAGATCTGTGGTTGTTATCTTTTAAATTCAAGTGTGCAATAAAACACATCGACCATCAATCAAACATCACATTTAGGTGGTTAAGAGATCATTATGACAAAGTAAAAAGATTTCATCGTGGGGGCATTGATTAGGTCCCATTGACTGCTGCGTTAAAAAGGGCAAATATAATTGCCCATTATCATTGCTGTAATGAAAATCAGCATGGGGGACTGTTTCAAGTGTAAGAATAATTGTCTCGGATATTTAACCCCAATAAGGCTCAGGCATTCTGTAATTTGTACTAACAAGGTGGAATGCCAGGTTCTTTCTTTTCCCCTCCAATCACCTTCTGCCTACTAGCCATGACTTGCCTGTTAAGTTCTCATCTGGGAACGCAGCCTCTTGCATTGTGAGATGAACAACAGCAGTAATGACAACAAATGGGCTGATCTTCCCCTCCAGAGGAACAGGGGTCTGGCTGGTCCGAGCGCACCGGCGAGCGACCCTCCCTCTGGCCCTTGTTTGTCACGAGCTGACCCTTCCATTTAATTAATTAAAATTAGCATCTGTCCCCTTGGCATTGACTTGTTACGTCAGATGGAATCAGCTTTTGTATCAGTGGGCCCCCAGGGCTGCTGGCCCTAACGAGGCCCAAGATCCTAATTAGACAATGTAAGAGGGAGGTGAGTGGGGGTGGTGAGAGGGAGCTGGACATGGAGGATAGAAGACTGGAGGCTGGGGTGGGGAGCAGGGGGGTCCTGCTGGGCTGAGTTGGCCCTGGGGGAAAATGGGGTATTTATACACCCGGCACCTAAACATGGAGATGGGGGGGGTGAAGGAGCAGTGAAGGAGCAGCCCTGAATCGCTCCGTGTTTGTTGTTGTTTGTTGTTTGTTTTATTCTTTCCATCTGCTTTTTGCCTATTTTCACCCTCACCGTCAGACTGAAACCAGAAATACAGGATTGAACAAGAACAATTTGTGTTTTTTTATTTGTTATTTTATGAGCAAATATTCAATTTAAGAGGAAAACAAGCTATTTTACAATTTGACTTGAATGATCATGAAAAAAACCAACAACAACCAAATTCTGTCAGATGTCAACATGTTAAATTAGTAGTTGTGTATTAAAAATCTGACCTGACATCAGTGCCAACCTGATGCACTTTCTTATTACAGACACAACATCCTGCAGGTAGCAAGGAAGTGTAGGCATGTTGATCAACCTAAATGGTGACTAAATATATACTCTTATCCCCCCCCCCCCCCCCCCCCCCCCCATTCCACATCAACTCTGTCACACGCACATACACGCACATACACGCACACACACACACACACACACACACGCTTCTATGTGACCTTTTATCTATAGTTGGGACCTGTTGATTAGACTTGTATCATCTCTGTCTAAAACCACAATTGTGTCTCAGTTACACTTGCCTGGGTTTCAGGCCGTGTCATATCCTGACCAGCTCACTATCTGCAGTCAGTGCAGCCAGATGCTGGTGCTTCTGTGGCTGCTGGTGTGTGTGTGTGTGTGCGTGTGTGTGCGTGTGTGTGTGTGTGTGTGTGAGACACAGATAGAGAGACAAAACAAGATTAAGTCAGAGAGAGGGATAAAATATGGACATAGATTCTTACAGTTCACTGGGACAATAATAATAATAATAATAATAATAATAATAATAATAATAATAATAATAATAAACTATATATGCTGCTTTGTTGCGTAAATATGTGTGTGTTTATTCTTCAGACATGTCTGTTTGCGTATGCTCCGCTCATGCGTTAATGTTTGTGTGTGCATCTGCTTGTTCACATGTGTGTGTGTGTGTTGAACGGTTGATGTGACGATTGGGGTCGTCAGTCAGTCAGTCATCACCCTGGTTGTGAGTGAGAGGACTGCGACCACATGCCCCTCTTTTAACCGTGTCAGCTCGAGGTGGCCTCTCTAAATCATGCCCCCCTTGCACACCAGCCACACGCCGCTCCAGGCACTTCCTGTTTTTGTTTTCTTGCTTTTGTCCAGAATATTTTTTTTATGAAGACATGCCATTGTTTAAGTTTTGCCTGATTTAACATTAGTAGGTTGTAAGGTGACGATCAGTGATGAGTGGTATCGTTAACTGATGGACGGCAGTTTTTTTGTCTGCAGCACTGTTCTTGCAGACATTTTTATTTATTTGTGGATTATTCTATTTTAAAATCTGATTTTATGAACGGTTACAGTAGATACAGTATGTAAATGGGAGTCAGTTGTCTGAAAAGCATCTTCAGGTCATCCAGATGTTATGTGGCAAAGTGTAAATAGAAATGTAAATACAGTCCTGGGCTGAATGATGATGGTGGAGATGATGAAGAGTAGGCAATAAAAGATGCAAGTGCATGACAGTATTGATTTCTGGCTGTTGTTCAACATTTGTCTGCGTGTTTCTACCCCTTTAAGACAGTGTGTGCGTACATACATTGTAGCAACTATGTGTGTGCGTCCCGTCTGGCTGTGAGGAATTCCTTCAGCCAGGCTCTGTGTTTGTGTTTGTCAGCTGGCCGCTCTTCTCAATATAACCACTCTAATTGCTCAGAAAATTACAACTAACAATGATTGCACTTGACACTGGCTGACATTACGGTGACACCACAACGCCTCGTGCACCCCAGCCTCCCCCCACCATCCACACGTCACCCGCCCTCCCCGTCTGTGCCTGACACCCTCCTCAGGATGTTGTGCCAGCCCCCATTGACCGGAGCCTTGCCCCCGGTGACCGCCGTGTGCCCTGTGCTTGTTGAAGATGTCAAAAGCAGAAATGTCCCAAAGTTCAACCTGCTTTGGCGTTACTATCTGCCACACTTCATCTTTCAGCCAAACCATACCTTCCTCCGCACCTCACCTGTCATCTTTACAGGTGCATGGGTGAGCGAAGACTTTTTGTGGCTACAGATGTGACTGTTGTGTATTAATGTGTGGAAAATAACACCCAGAGAATTGCTGATCATGCAGAATCACAGTGAGGGCAGGAAGAATAAATGGAGAAGAGGAGGGAGGTGTAAGACTTGGCACAACCAAAAGCTGGACTGTGTCATTACCAAAACAAAACTACAACGCAATAATGAAAATGATTTCGCAAATATTCCAAAGTATGGAGCGTCCAGTTTTCCTGTTCCTGCAGCTGCACACTGTAAATGCAAACGTGAATGCGTGCATGTGATTGTGCATGTGTGTGTATGTGCATGTGTGCGTCCGCATACCCATGCCCCTGCAGGCCGCGATGTGTCACCTCTCAGTCTTGTCAGTGTTAATGTGAGCATGGCCAGCGAGGCGTGGAGCTGTGACAGATCAGCAGACAAACCCCTGCCACCTCACCCACTCCCACCTCCTCTCACCCCGTTTCCTCCCATAGCCCCCTTCCTTCACTTCCCTGCTGCCAGCAGAGAGATTAAATCCCCTTTACTGTCTGGGCATCACCGCTGGCATACGTGGAAATTAAATTTAATTTCAGGTCAGAACCTGTCCGTCACTGATGCAGGGGCTATAATGTATCACACCAACACAGTGTGCCCAACGGGTACTGCCACGGTGGCAGAGAGGATCAGGGGTGATAGCTGTGCACAATGGGCGGTGGGTAGTAGTGGCTGAATGTTACAGTGTCACAGCAACTCTGCAGGTCAAACCTGTATATGTAAGTACTGTATGTATATGATGGGTACAGGTATATGCAAAGGGAAAGTCGTTTGTAAACAGAGTGGTGTAGTGAACATCAGCAAAACTTGTATTTCAAAAGTCCCACACTGGTTGGTTTGCAGAGCTGGTGGCGTCATGAGGTCATATTTGTGTGACTGAATTTTTTATGACTAAATCTGAAAAACTTGAATTGAATAGTGATGGAAAACTGAAAAAAAGGTCAATTTACTTACATACTTGCATTTGGAGGCACACACATTGGAATTATAATGAATTTAAAGAAGAAATTTGGGTTTCAGTAATTTGGTTGTTTCCACAGACAGAATATCAGAATTACACCGGCTCAGTTCCTTTTCTAGTAAATTATCTACTCGCACACAAAAACACATTGTGGGTGGAACCCACACACACTGGTGGCTGATACGTGTTTATTTGTGGTCTGCAATACACACGGACTCAGTCAGTGGAAGCCTTGTGACTCAGAGCAGAGGCAGAGTCCACTCATCAGATCAGGATCCAGGCAGCAGGGTCTCATCGCTGTGAAGAGAAAATGGAAACCATTAGCTGTGCATGTTATTAATATCATGCATAGTCACCTTTTGTTTCCAGTTCAGCCACTTTTGCATTGACTCTCAGAACATATTTGTATGACCATGACTCCGTGACATGGTTTTGCATTCACCTACTGAACAAGCCTCTGAATTCACTGCAATTGTCCACTGCATGTGTTTGGTTTGGTTTTTTCTCACAGAAACCTTAGTTACCCTTTAGAAGGAAGTGCATTTGGGTGGATGCTAATAATAAAGCCACCAAGTGAAGTTCTATTTTCTTTTGACCGATAGATGCATGAATCAGGCTGTTGTACAGAGGGCGTATACTAACCACATTAGTGCTGGTCATACTGCACACAGTTGTGATGTGACCATCTACAGATCTAAATCTATACTTCCACATAACTGGAAGCTGTGGTAGCAACACTTGCCATTGCTGTCAAGTGTTAAAGCAAATGCAGGAAGAACTTCCAATATTCTGTGCAACCAGCAATGTTCAGTCAGGTTCAGGATGTTAAGGTTTGGTTCCCAGTCTTGAATGTGGTGCGTACACAATAACTGCAGTTCAACTGAGGCCAGTGGATCTTTGTTAAAGGTCATGACCCTCAGGACACTATCCTCTCAAAAACAACACGATTTTAGGGTCTTGGTTACCTTTACTGTTAAAAGGATTTACAGACATGTTTTAATAGGAAAACGTTTTGCTGTATCAGCTTCAGTCCGCGAAATCCAGCACTTTTTAGACTCCAGAAAAGAAAGCATAAATTACACAACATAAAAAAAAAACACGTACCTGCAATTAAAAATTCCCAGCACGGCTTCCTGGTTTGTTTGTTTTCTGCAAGATTTTTAAGTCTAACATTTCTGTCTCATCATTTCCTGTTGTTTTAAACAGCAGAGTTGTAACTGTTTGGGCCTTTCTCATAATCCTCGTTCTGGAAACTGAGTCATGTGGTGATGATCTCTATTTTAACCCTAGATCTACATTAATGTATACAACAGCACAAAAGCCACCATAGTGTTATTATGTAATTGTAGTCACTTCCTTCACAATGACCCTCTGTAATTAAAAATGTAGTTTGTATCGAGCTGGCATCATCATCATCATCATCATCATCATCATCATCATCATCTCGACTTTAAAGTTTTTGTTGTTATTCCACTCGGAGGACCCCCGGCTCTGGCCGTGTGCTGCTCCTGTCACTCATCCAGCCTCCGTGATGGAGGTGTGGTGAAAGAGGAGGCGTCGGGCGGCGGTGGTTGGGGATGTGTGATGTGTTGTGACAGCGGGAGCCAGGGCTGGCGGGCGGTCACCGCGCGGCACCATATTGCTGGGCTCCCCGGGGATGAGGGATCAGCATGCCAGCCTTGCCAAGAAGTGCTAATAGGCGCAACACGTCTTGCTTTCACACATTAAGGCAAGCGAAGGGTGACAGATCAGAGCTGTGATACTGAAGCCTGTAAGGGGGGGGGGGCACAACACCCGATTGCCATGCAGTGCAGGCTAATGATGAAAACTCCCAGAGTTGAGCAATATGGCCACCGATGAGCTGATATGTTTGCAGACAGACATATATCCAGTGCCGCCACACTCCTGACCTGAGTGATGCTCGACTCCATATTGTAAACGACAATAAAGCACACAAGTGTTGAAGCGGGATCAACACGTTTCGAAGAAGACGTGCACGTTCTCACCCAAAGCGGCTGAGGTCAAGTGAGCTGCTCGGGGCTGCGACACCTTTGTCACGTCTGCTCCCAGAACCCGGCTCGTGGACGCAATCTGCTGAGCCGAGCGTTTCCCTGCAGAAAGGGAACGAGAGCTTCCACCTACGGGGCCATATGGTTGATCTGGCAGCTTCTCAAGCACCTGCCGCCATTTGTTTGGCCCTGAAGATGATGTGGAACAGCTTCTGTCGCGGATGTTTCAGTAGAGGAACAAGTCCAGTGGGTCGAGTTTATTGGTGCCATCAGAGCTGCTGTGAAATGATTCAGTCATTAATGGCTAAACAACATAAAAAAAATTACTTTTTAAAATAGTCAAACTACAGTGGAGTAAAAAGATGACGCTGCCAGCAATACTTTTAACAAGAATAACTCCATTGAGATCATTCTATTATGAGTTCGCGTCAAGAAATGCTGTTACACAAGGAGAATCCTGCCCACTACCTGAACATCAACTGATTTATTCAATAACCCAATAACACTGGTGAACTGTTATGACGTTTGCACACTTATATACACATATATTGTATTAACCTTAATGTTTCTCTTGTTCCGCTGTAACCCCCCCCCCCCAAATCCCCCCCCCCCCCCCCTTTATTTACACTTATTATCATTTGGGCACTAAAAAATAAAATCCTGACGTCAGCAGATATGTTATTGACCCAATTAGTTTTTACAATGGGGAATTGCTCCTAATTCAGTAGGGCAAAGATGAACTTGTGGAAACTGTGCATCAGGCATCTGAGAGCCATTTCATGTCGGTGGACCCCTGTGATATGTTCCCGTTCTTTATCAAATATTCAAGCAGCAGACAGTACTGACAGTAAAACCCAGCACCTGTTATAGTAGCTCTGTCTTAATGCTGACTGCTGTTACCTTCTAACAGCCATAATGCATATTATGTTAATAAGAACATGTGAACACCAACGTGTGAACTGCACTGAGACAGTGTACAGTGCAACGTTAATGCAAACTTAGACAATTATACATGGAAATGTATTATTTACAGTGGTGGTGGCTCACCTCTCTGTCACCCCAACTGCTTAACGGTGAACCAATCAGTGTGGTCCTGGACAGGTCACATGACATGGGGACAACAAATGAATCCAGTCTATCCTACAGCTGGGACACAAACGTTAACACACAAGAGCAACACAATAAACAAAATTTGTTTATTGTGTATTTTCTAACTTCCTTTAAGTGTAGCTAATTGTTGGAGTGAAACTGTCCGTAGTATGTTTGTCATCTGTGTGCTAACATATATACACTGTACATTTCAGAATGTGTAATGTACATATTCTCAGTGTGCTCCAATATATCTGTATATGTGTTCAAAATATAGACTACTAGAATATTTTAAGTTAAACTATGGCTGTAATACTCCCCCCCCCCCCCCCCCCCCCCCCCGCCCCATGTATCTGATTCCATGTGTTGCATATTGGCATAGTGATTCAGCTGCTGCACAAATATCTGCACAATGAACCAAACTTGACACTAATCGGGGGAAATTCCAAAACGTCATCATAGGCTTGGCCATCTGTTAAGATAACATGACAGTTATTTTCCTTAAAAAGCCAAATCGGCATTTTTAAAAATAGGCCAAAACCACAAACCTGTTGCAGGGAGGTCCATACAAAGGTATAAAAGCAGGTGACATGCCAACCTAATGTCTGTCTCTCTGCTGCTACACCACAACCCCTTTTTATAAAAGAAACTTTCCTGGCAATATTCTTCTTCCGTTTGTCATCCATCCATTCACCCCCTCCTCACTCCCTCACCCCCAACCCCCACTAATGCCAGCTACTGTCCCTGGGGCCATGCCACACTTACTGAGGCGCGGTGGCGCGAGCGAACGCGCGCTGCCCGCCATCAATATGGGTGAGTTACCGAGGTCACTGGTTCAAATGCAGTTCAACGCTTCACACTGACAGGAGCTGTGCCTCTATCTGTGCAGATTACATGTTGGTGTGTCACTGTGTGTGTGTGTGTGTGTGTGTGTCTGTGTGCCAGCCAGGATAGATATGTGCATGCAGATGTATGGGTGTCTGGCTGTGTTGTATGTGTGTGTGTGTTTTTTTTTTTTTTTGCATGAATCTACTGTACGTGTGTATGTATGAATGTGTGTCATTGCACTGTATGCATATTTTGACTTGTGCGCCAAGCCACAGCTCTGAGTTTCGATCTCCTGCCTTGGCCTTCTGCCAGCTGACATAATGAACATGGTGTCAGTGGGGCATGGGGGGATACCAACACTGGTCAGTTGGCTGGGAAAAAAATTACATAGCATTTTTTAAAAATTGATGAGCAAAACAGTTAAAACATTTAGAAATATATTAGTTTATTGAATGCATCCTGTATCTATCGTTCCTCATGGCTAAGGTTCGTCATGTCACCAGCTAAGTCTTGATACTAACTACTTGCAGTAGCATAACAGCACCTGACAAGAGAATCAGCACCACCTACCACTTATCTTAATGAACCAACTATTAATATTTACATGACAGTGAATGGAAAATCCCATTCACTTATATTTTCATTTGCAGAATTTCTGGAAATTGAAATTGTTTGTCGAAACATTTGGATGAAGGCCTGATTTCAGCAGGCTAAACCCTCTCTTCTGTTTCCTCCTGGTGTTCATTGTTCTGTTTCTGTTTCCTCCAGCTATAAATGTATTTTATTTGTGTGTGAGTTGAATAGAGGTAAATTGTAATGGAAAATAACTGAAATGCAGTTTTCATAAATACTAAATGTTAGGAGGCACAGTAACTCCTAAGAAACGCTGCAGTGAATTTAGAAAAAAAGTTTTTTTGGACACAATAAAGGAATGCACCAGGAAGATATTTATGTACAGTGATAACATTTTAAAGAAAGTATACTACATATATATACTTTATTGATACTTTTTATTGATACTTTTGATTCTATTATTGGGTCTCTTAATGTATTCGAATAGAGTGTTGTTCATCACTGAAGAATACCAACGTCAACACAAAAAAAAACGTGCACGTGCAATGACCAAATGAAGCTTTGTGGTTTATGTGGGTTATGTGGCCACCTAGTGGACCAGTAAAACACCTCCCACAAAGTCGAGGAGAGTGTTTTTCTTCACCAGCAAAAACGGAAGTGCAGTCATCTGTCTTACTGATCTGCTGTCACTTCATGTAAGTCATTAAAATGAATTAAATGAAGAAGAAGAATTAGAAGCTAATAACTACAAATTGTGTTTTGAAGGTAATTTGCATTTCAAATTTACACACAAACTATTGTGTGTAATTACAATACTAGACAATATGAGACAGGAGGGTAGAACAGCAAATCAATGAAACAATAAAAACAGCTCATACACATGTACTAGTCAACACTGTGTAAGTTCTATAACAGTATAGATAAAACTAACCAAACATAAAATAAATTGACTGTAATTTTACGTATTGACATGAATTATTTACAGGTGTTTAAAAATGTGCTGAATTTAATCTGGATAACGGAGTTGCTTTACTTGAACCTTTTTAATAGGAACATTTCATAAACCTTTAAACCCAAAGACCTAATCACAATTTATTGAAAACCAAGCCTTCTGCCAATAACGACAGCGAGGTGATGTGGTGATGTGCATTAATGGAAACCACACAAATGAAAGGAAAAAACCCAAACATTGAATTCTTAGAACGTAAGCCAGAGTGTTGGTTCTCAGTACTCGAGCAGTGTGTGTGTCAGAGTTTGTGTATCGAGGAGTTGTTGTTTTTCATCAGCGAGCTGAAAGTGCTGCTTTTCGCCACTTATTGACTGGGTTTGTGTGGTTTTGCTGTTTAGCTCTCCATGCAGCCTGTGCTGCGTCGAGCTTCTCATATGTGTCGACAAGGGGTTTGTGGCTTTGTGGCCCGGATGGGTGGGTGCATTTGTCTTTTTCCTGAGGTAGGCTGCGTATTGAGTTTAGTGGCACAGAGCTAAAGATGTAGGCAGCACACTTGTTAAGACGCTTGTTGCCTGAAGAAGAGAGGCCATGATATGAGGTCAATAAAATGGCCTGTGTGTAACATGCATTTCTCTTTTGTCTACACTCTACCTTAATTCTATTTTTGTATATGGCGCTTTTTGGAACACAAATAGTTTGCGTCATACCTGTTGTTATAAAATGTAGAGTATAAATTGTGTATAAATTGCAAAATTTATTGTTGTTAGTTGTTGGTTTCAATGAAAATGCGGAAATTGTTCCAGGGGAAAAAAAGTATATATCTGAATAGAAATCTGTTTAATGTGGTGACGTGATCTGAAGATCACAACAAGCACGGATGAAAATTGTTTATTTCTGATCTGAGGCTGGAAGAACCACTACGATGATTTTATTCAGCTATCTAAAAGACATGGAGTTCTGTGGGACCCTGTGTGGATATGCCCCCCCCCCCAAGACCACCACTGGATCACTATCAAATGGTTTGTGCTGGATGATGATACATGCGTCGTAACCACGGTGCTTCCAGACTCTTTCACGCCTGCCTCATGTGCTCAGCGTGAGCCTGCTCTCACCTGTGAAGTGAACAGGATGCCGGTGGTGTCACAGGTCAAAGTACAGGATACCGTTCTCTCACAAGCATCACAAGCTCTAAAATTAGTACCAGCAAAAGCAAGTCAATGTGAAATGCAGCCAAGAGACTTTCCACAGAAGCCAGCTGAAGCTGAATGTCAGTGCAAGTTGCAGTTTATTTCTTAGAATATTTACAGACAGAGAAAGAAAGAAAGTAAAAGTGACTCTTTACAGATCTCTGTTTTTTGTTTAGCTGTTTTTTTTAAACACTGCTTTAAATTTGTTGAATGCCACCGGTGCTGTTGAGTAGACATTACTTCTCATTAGTGGAGTGGAGAGTTCATTGTTGCCGATGTCTCTGCGTAGGCTTGTTGTTACCCGAGAGAACAACCTCACATAGTTTCTTATGGTGTGGAGATGAACAGGGATGAAAAATAATGAGAAAAATAGTGATTATTTTTTAAAAACTCTGCTTCTTTGTTGGTCCTAGTTGTTTGTCTCCTGAGTAAATCTGAGGGAAATGCTGAGTGAAATTAACATTAACATTAACGGCTCGCCTCATCTCAGTCGTACAATGACAGATCTATCTTTATGCGATGGACCTCAACACAACACTGTCAATGTGCAGACGTGTTGCAGCGTGGACATCAGCGTGCGTCGCATTGTGTGTGATCACTGTGCATTGCTGCTGCTGGCCAACGCTGACATGAAGAGGAAGTCCTTAAACAAAATACAGGAAGTGATTTGTTGACTTTGCACATTACCCAGTGTCATCCTCATCTCCACATTCTGACCATTGTGCTTCTTTCTTACTTTCTTTGCTGCTTAATGAATCAGACCAGAAAAAAATATGACCAGATCTTTTTTTTTTCCTACTGACACAAACTTTCATTCGTCCAGTTGTGGATGTTTTTCAATGCCCTGCGAACTTGAGTAGGTCCATCACTCGCTGTCACATATCACTCAGCTTAAGAGGACGTATCACTAAGTGAGTAAGAGAGGAAACATGTAGTTTAGGACATAGTATAATTCATGTTGTGGTGGTGGTAAGGATGTTTTATATATATATATATATATATATATATATATATATATATATATATATAGACACACACACTTACTGATTTACAGATGCTCCAATTTGAAGTTGTTGAATAAAAGGGTACATTATGCATTAGTCTCGTACACAGCTTTCAATATTTTTACACAAAGTGATATAGGTACATACATATAGTAGTGAATGTGCGGGAGTCATTCAAGCCCTCTTGGATTTAATGGTCAAGTATCTCCACACTGCCCTTAAGTTGTTCTTCTACACTGTTATTTTTATGAGATAATAGCAGTTTCTATTGATTCGGTTTTGCCAGTCATGATAACCTTGTGATCGCCACGTGAAACGATTAAATCTCTTTCAGTGTTGTGACAGCAGTTAAAACAAACTGCATATCAGTAATGGGTCAAATGTGATCAAGCTAATAGTCAGATCAGCGTCCCCATAAGAAATTGTGAAGCCGATGAACGGGTTTGAAGCAAACGTTAGATATTTCTTTTAAACCTCCCCAGTTTTCTTGTGAAATGCTGCGTAGCGTTCAGGGTTTCCCCCAGGAAACGGG
Organism: Trinectes maculatus; assembly: GCA_016785345.1. Taxonomy (NCBI): domain Eukaryota; kingdom Metazoa; phylum Chordata; class Actinopteri; order Pleuronectiformes; family Achiridae; genus Trinectes; species Trinectes maculatus. The sequence goes on along the minus strand of JAFBJQ010040681.1, from coordinate 140,895 downwards.
TGAGCAGAGGTGATAAGTGCCGCCTGAAGTCCTGCCTTACTGGGTATTGATGCCGACAACACAACAACATAGAGCTGTTGGAAATAGTCCAGCTGTGACTGACTGGGTCTTTTGCTTTGCTGCATTTAGTTACTTATAGGCTCGATCCCGAAATACTTGAAATGCTCCTTTTCCCTGACATTATATATGTACTGCATTTTATGATGGAGCAATACTTTCTTCTGATGTAATTTAAGTGCTCCTCCACTGTCCCATAATCCACAGCGACAAACCTCGCTTTCTGTCTGAGCACAGTGGCATTTTAAATCTCTACATCCCTTTGCCAACAAATGAATTTATTTCATTTATTTCATCTCTTTAGATTTATGTAAGCGAGGGTTTCCGGGCAGTTTAGATGCAAAAAGTGATTGTAAACAGACTGTGTCAACGTATGTTGCCATATATATTGTTAGCGTGCTCACACCTCAGATGTATTGGCGATTAGTTTGCCACCAAGTGCAGATCACCAATTTGTACAACTACTTTTGTACTGATGATGCTGCGTTCCCATAATTCACCTGTTAACTACAAAAACACAATGGTATATCATGACTGAACCCGGGTCCAAACCGACTAAAATAAGGTACTAAACCAGAATTATCCTTTAATCTGATTAACTTAATTTTGAATCCCATTGGGAAAAAAGTAAAAACAAACAAAGAAAACAAAACATTCTGACGTTATAGTTCAAAACAAAGGCTCCAGACCTTGGTGGGATTCCATGTTTTCAAGAGTATGTCAGTGCGTTGATGCAAATCCTCCAAACCTCCATCAACATGTCTTCCTAACTGCCATTGTAACTCTGTATCTTCATCCACCACATTTCCTCAAACCAGTATAAATGGATGGGTAGGTGAGTCGGGACAGCCCCTTATATTAGAAACTGCGCTTTAATCTGAAAGGCTCAGATTCGCTGACATCAGTATAGCTCTGTGTTTGCTTTTTCTTTTCTTTTTTTTTCCAAAAAAAAAAAAAAACGTTCCAGAAGCAGATCTGTAGGCAAGATTGCACTTGCGATAAAAACCAAACCCACGTATCAAAAGGAGAGAATCGTCTTTACTGAAAACCCTGCTGAGATAACTCTGCTGTCTGTGGAGGTGACGCGTCCGGAATCATACTCAGAAGCCTGCCGCTTGAACCTCACAGCAGGTCTTTAACTCGTGCATCCAGCTGTGCGCATGTGTGTGTATGTGTACGTTTTTTGTTGGGCGGTCTGGGCAGTGGTCTGAACTTCAGGAAGACCTGAGGAGGATCCAGGTTGATGTTCTTTAGTCTCTATACAGAGAAGAATCCCATGCAGTGGGACTGACCTCAGAATCCTTTCTATACATTCGTGTGCAAGCACACGGGAGGAACATCACCAACATGGACCATGTGGTGCATTGACATTTGCAAAAATACATCTTCATATTTCTTTTTGCCTTACAGATAGATAATACAAAGACTTTATTATACATGAATATATATATGTGTGTGTGTGTGTGTGCGTACGGGGACTGAAAACATATACATTGTATAGGCCTTGCTAACTTAAAGTGCTAAAACATGTATTTTTGACCAGGCTGCAAGCATAAAGGTATATTCTGTCAAAAATAGTTGCCCCCCCTTTAAAGAAGACACATCAACATCAGTGCCCCGCCCTGCAGGGCATCTTCTATATGGTTAAGACCACCATCAGGCAGTGATCCAACTGCGCTGTCACATTCCTGCTCTCCGGCTCGTCTTGTGATGAACTCTGAGACTTTGAGGAATGTTTAACGCTTTCTCTACAGCCATGGAAACTTCGACTTCTTCTTCTGAAAAGCGAGGTGGCATCAAACTCGTGATGGAATCAGAATTCCTTCACAGCGTCACACAGTTCTCTCTTTGCATCAGTCTCGAAACCTAAACTCTTCACACACCCGGCTCATAACGGATCTGGAAAGGAAGTCAGATCATTTTTAATAAGCCAGCCTCAGCCAGATCACACTCCTCAGAACTCGCTGCACAGAACCCTCTGCACAGTATACTGTAATATGTGTGTGAGAGTGTGTATAGAAAGTTTCCAGGCCGGGTGCCAAGTTGTGTGTGTACAGCTAACTGGTGAGAATATTCTTGCAATAAAAAAAAAGAACAAGATGCCCTCGATCTCCCTGCTCTGTTTCTCCTGAACACCGAAACTAACTCTTTGACATGCAGAGCTCCTGAACTGTGATGAAAAACAACACAATACCTGAAACTGTCTGAAACCACACAACAAGAGTCATAGCAAAACAGCAGCAACCAAAGCCAGCAATAATATGGGCATGAGGGCTCTGCATGTAGAATCACAAATCCAAAGACAGACCTACGGAGAAATACTCGCCCAATTAAACGGCCCCTTTTGGGATTTCGCATCTTTTCCCTCTTTGCCCACAGCTCCTGCTTGTGTCTGGGATTTTACAGTTGACTTCCCATCCGGCCAGGTCTGCTGATCCCTTACATAATATATAAGAGGAGGGCGCAGATGTGCGTGTGCAGGCCGGTTGCCATGGCAATCAAATCTTGCTGTTCTCCAGGTGGGAGTCGATGTGCTTGATGAGGGCGTCGTCAGGGTAACCGACCGGGAATATCAGCTGGCAAAGAGGGCAGCTCCGCATGTCGCTCTCCTCGGTCTCCATCCAGAGCTACACACAAACAGACACAAACGCACAATTAGACAGGATCAACCACACGAGGTATGGAACTCTAGTTGACTGGACTGTATTAGTCACTGTGTGGAAAGCAACAATATAAATAACTGCTTGTTGTGATCGCTTCAGTCTTACACAACAGGAAACATGCATTTCTGCCACGAAACAGAGCGACTTATAGTAAATCCACTCTCGTCCAACTCGTGACTCACTGTGAATCCAGTTCCATTTTTATTTTTATTTTCTCTAATAGGCAGAGATGCTTTTTTTTGTGTGCTTTTTTCCTGAATGAGCTGAGAAGACTCATCAGGCTCATATCTGTGAATTCAGTACAAAACTGGAGTCAGGCTTGTTTGGCCCTACTTGGCTCAACACCAACAAAGAAGGCTGGTCGCCGTTTCCCTTCACAATAACACACACGGAAACAAAATGAAAGAATGTAGTATTAGAATGAAACAGAGACGTCTTAGTAACACATAGCCACTATAAAAAAATAGAATGACCATGAGTAGAATCAGTCAAAGGTTTGTCAGCCTCAACTTTGTTTCAAAATCTCATGTACTTCACCTTCACCTATTTGTATTTTTAATAGTGTTTGGTAGTTTTGGTAACACACAACCATAACATTAATATTAGTGAAAATATAGTCTATTAAATCACAATTCTACACAAATATACAGGAGATTTCTTACACTTTGAAGAGAGAGAACTTTTCTTGACCCTCCTCTGTATCGTCCTGCATCTGACTCCAACTCTGACTCCCAACTGGTTCAATAATGACTGTACTACCATAGGTAACGCTGATCATATAGCTGCTACTGGTTTGTGCTGAAACAACTCTGTTCTGTTGGTGTTCTTGTGAGGACAGTGTCACGTAGAATTGCAACAGGAGCGGGGACACAGTTGGTTAAAAAAAGATGTGCTTTGCGGTGCGTTGTGTTTGATGGACATATTTATTTCAACCTAAAACTGGAGAGGAGCCAGAATAGCTGCTTCCCTTTTATGCTGAACCGGCCTCCAGCCTTGTGCTTACTGCCCAGTCGTTAGATCAATATCTATCAATAACTTCTCATCTCACCCTCAGAAATAAAGCAAACACATGCATTTCTCAAAATGCTGAACTGCTCTTTGACGGGAACTTGGAACCAGGAAGAGTCAGAGAGAAGTCAGATGTCTTGAGATGATTGTGCACTCAAACCAACCTCTGCAGTTGTGAAAAGGTGATGTTGGACATGTTGGACATGTTGTCCCTGTTGCGGGTTGACTTAATGTGTGACTGGGTGTCTGGGCTGTCATACGCTTGAACTCACATTGATTGAAGGCCAGGACTGAGCGTGCTCTGCTGACATGTAGCCCGGCTGTGGGTGGCAGCTCAGGGTGTTAGGCCTCTGAGGGATGGGGAAGGCTGAGCAGGATGCCGGGCCTCTCATGACGCCACTGGGCACTGCCGCAGACAGCGCCCCCAGCGTCCTCGGTGGACTGATGGGATGTGGACAGGGCCATTCCTCCTCGTCTTCAGAGGACTGTGTGGGGTGGGGAGCTGGTGCTGAAGGGGGAGGGGGCTCAAAATGAAGGTGGGCCACCTCAGACAGTGGGAATGGCATCTCTCTGGAGTGGCGCATGGAGCTTTCTCCATGTCCCCCGTCTCCTCCTGCACCACCTTGGTGGGGAGATGGGGAACCCCTGTGCTGCAGTCCGCTGTGAGGGGAGCCCACATGTTGAGCCTGTTGTTTTGGGTAACCCTCAACGTAAGGCCTAGGCTTGGGCAAGGTGGAGACAGGGTCCAGAGAGAAGCGGGGCGGGCACTGGTAAGCCGAGGGGTCGGCGACCTCTGAGTAGCTGCGACGGCCTTGAAAGCTGGCCCTCAGGTGCTGGCTGGGCGGCCGGCAGGAGTAGGAGGCCGGGCCGTTGTTGACGTCCAGCAGGGGCGAGCGGCGGTGCATGTCTGGCGAAAGGCGCTGCAGCACCGGGGAGCGTCTCTGTTGGATTGGGGAGTGGTGCGTTGGGGGCGGCACCGGAGAGTGGCGCTGTGAGATGGGCGAGTGGCGCTGGGATACTGGCGAGTGGCGCTGGTGGTGGATGGGAGAGTGGCGCTGAACTGAGGCAACACAGACGATAAACACACATGTGAAATTAGTTCAGAAAGAAAAAAGATGTAAAACCTATTATTGTGTTTCATAAACTTTTTCATACTTGGTCTGTCCACATAAACAAAGTTACCTTAAGAAACAAAATGTAGTAGTAGTATGCAGTATCGCGAAAGGGGTGACGTCTGAAATAGTTTTGAACCAAATGTACCTGCTACATATAAATCTAATAGAAAATGGAGCAAGTTTATTATGTATGAAAGAGTCATGATAGATCACTGCTGCTCCCTCTGGTACGTCAGCCCCTCTGATCAGCAGAGGAACATACTAACAGATACACAAGCAAACAGAAAAGCACATCATGTTCCTCTGTGAATTCATAAAAAGATCTAGATCTGCAAACAATTGTAGCATTTCCTGTAATTACAAGAGGTGTTGATGAGTCAGTTGTGCGTTTAGTCACCACTTCAGCTCCACTTCCTATATCAAAGAGGAAACATCATTTATGGCTGCTTGGTTGAGGTGTTAAAGAGAGGGGGTGGGGGGGTGGGGTGTTTGTGCTTGTAAGCGATGTCGAAGCCACGAAAGATGGAGGAAACACTGAGGACCATTGGGTTTAATCTTAGTACAGTGCAAGATACAGCACTTCCCTTATTATTTCCCTTATCATCCCAGCTATTAAAAAAATATATATCTATTTTGTAGGTGAAAATAAGCATTCAAACCACTTGCATGGTCCTGCAACTGGTTCAGGTGACAAAACTGTTCGGAAAAGTCCGGCGGAGTTTGGGGTTCCCCATTGTTATGTGTGTAGCTATATGCAGAAATGAAGGGAGGTACGCGACACAGATTTCCATGGCAACGCACTGCGTGTGGTACCTCTTGGGTTGTGCTGGTTAGTCGCTGCACAGTCGAGAAGGTAAAGTGCTGGTTTTTCACTTTTGGTACGTTTTAAGTGGTTCGCTCCAACATTTCGCTCAAATTAATTGTTAAATTTACCAATAATAAAAACCTGTCTTGCTAAGTGAAGTTTCACAGTGTAAGTAATGCAATTCACTTAAACTTACTAACAATAATTAAATACAAAAAAAAGTTGTTGTAATTTTACAGCTATAGTAACTTGACATATTAAGGCATCTGAAATGACTATACTGATTTAATTTGGAGAAAAACTTTGCGTGTGCAATAATAGTGACTGTACATAAGTTGTATTTGTGCAATGATGGACTTGGACACCCACACGTCAGTAATAGTAATTCAAGCTATTTTATTCCTCCTCCTTTCATACTTTAAATGCCTCTGACTACTTTAATATTACTTTCCCACTTTTGAGAAAGTAGCATCGTGGATGCAGGACTGGATGCTTGTCGTTATTTTTCCCATGTTACTGTTAATGTACAGTGTTTTGCACATGAATGTGTATATGTGTGTCTGTGTGTGTGTGCGTGTGTGTGTGTGTGTGTGTAGATGCTAACCTGGACTGGCCTGCTCCTGCGAGGCTTTCCTCAGGATCTCAGTCTGCTTGGAGCTCAGTGCTTGGAGACGCCCCAGCTCCTCTGTTAACTCTGTGTAGGCCAGAGCCAAATTCACCCTGAAGCGGAAAAAAAGATGTAATTATCATAATCACTGTCATAACACAAGATATTTATCTGTTATGACTGATAAAGCAAACGCTTTGATTTTGCTTCAATCACTGTAACATATACCACTGCTGCATGATCAACCACACTGATCTTCATCGCAACGGAACTAACACTGCCTCATCAACGCCACACGCTAATAGAGACGCCTATATTTTATATTTTGCGTCGCGAGTCACAGCTCATAAACGAAGCCCATAAAAATCGCACCACTTCGCGCGGGATGTGTCAAGACTCTCTCAGGGGCCGCACCGACGGAGCAACTCTATTTCAAGATCCGTAAACAAGGGCGGTCGGCTCAGCATCTCCCGTGTCGCATAACCATGGCAACGAGCTGATCTCGCCTCAGCTCCTCAGCTATAAACTGATCTGACACCCATCATATAAATGAATGAGGCGATATAATATATCGTCTCTGAACACTGCACATATCCGAGCAGCTATTTGGTGGCTCAGGTGGGATAAAGACTGGTGTTCACACTGTGTGGGCTGAAAGACACAGTCAAACAAGCAGCTACACATATAAGTCACTGCCTGCCCTCAAATCTGATAATGGCCGGTTTAGTTCCACTGTCGAACAACTTTTTAGAAACTCCTTCAGCCCTGACTTGAAATCGATTCATGCCACTACTGAAAGCAGGTGATAAGAATGTTGATAAGAGGATATGAAACCTTTTCTTTCTTATTTTTATCCAATTAATGACATTTCATCGTCACCGCAAAATATTTTAGAGTAAGCAACCCCATTTCAGAGAAGCTCTCAATTTCATAAAAAAAAAAACAACTCTTAATAAGTCATAGCTTCCACTGGTTAGTCGTTTTGACGCCGGCTCACCTATGTTTTCCACCAACCCACTATGACTCAGACAGAGTGGGATATCAAACCCCCTTCACACCCCCCACCACCAATATAACTGACAACCTCCTTCTTTGTGGTGTGAGTTGGTGGAACCTCATACCAACAGTAAGATGTCTGGATAAAAACCTGCAGAATATAGATAAATGTATCTATTGCATCAGCAGAAAAGAAAATAACAATCAATAAAAACACAAATGAATTTATCTAAAATGTTGTGTAGGTTACAAAATGTTGCGGAGGACTGATGTGCAGCACAATTTAGTTCACACATAAAATATAATCCGTTTTTTTGACTGACTACTTTCACATGACTCTCAGCTTGGGTCTCTGAATGCGGATGTTCGCAGGATTTGTCGACAGTTTACATTCAGGCACACGTTTCTTTTCACACGTCGCACTTTTTGATTTTTTGCAACAGTTGTGATTTGACAACTGCTGCGATGAAGACCAGTGTGGTTTATACAACAGTGGTATATGTTAATCATTGTCTGTATAAGAAAATTGACAAAAATGTTTTTTTTGTCTCTGTATGTCTAAATGTACTTTGTACATTTGCATCCTGCACCGCTTCTTTTGTATTTATTTTACTTTGTTTCCTTTCTTTGCTCCTATATGTGTAACACACATAGACACACACACACACACACACGCACACACGGCATACAATGTAAATTACGGTGCGTAGGAGGTGTGTGATATGCAGATGCAGCAGTTGTAAGTGAATTGATCAGGGACATGTGTATACAGTTAGCAAGTGTGCGTGGGAGATGCAGTGGGCGCTGAAATCTGACCTTTGACCCGAGCCGTCAGGGCAGCTGCCTTTGAGATCTGCGTTTCTCTTTGTCGCTGAGCGCTCGGACGATAATAAATGTTTCATTTTCAAACCGAGATCTTTGTCGATACCCTTTTTCTAAATGCGTCCTTGTGTTTTCTGAGATGGAAACAGGAGATACAGACTCTGAAGGTCTGATGGAGGACGTGTTTTCATGCACTGTAGTAAATAATCAGCGGTGCGTGAAGCACGATCAGGACAAGACAAAGGCGGCAAACCGTCCTCACACCGTGCCACAGGGAAATAAATATAGGTGACAAGCTTTAGTGTAGGCAGAATTCAGTAGTTTTCAGAAGTATTCTTTTTTTTCTTACTTTCCAACTCGAAAATGGGGTCTTTCCTTTCAACTTTCAAATCTTCGTGTCGTGATTTATTGGAAATGGCTCTCAGGTTGTAAGAGCTGAAGCGGGATTAGTCAGCCGCTTGAGTGTAGTGTGGTGTAGTGAGGTGGTGGCTGCCAGCCTGTGAAGCGTAGAGTCGCTTGTGGTCGGTGTCGGGGCGGGGGGCATGTTTACGCGGTCTGTGTGAGGCAGATGCAAATCTGCAAATGCAGTGACGAATAACGTGATTGGATTTGAAAACGTGATTCTCAAAAGGAGCAAGGAGGTTCTATTGAAATTCAAATTTGTTTTGGAGTTTTCCACAAACTTTGCATTACGTGCAGGTTTTAAACAATCGAATCGATGTTGGTTACATAAATGTAAACTTTATTAAAAAAAAGGTTTACAAAGGAAAAAAAAGTATTTTAATTTTATATAACACAAATTTCCCCCAAAAGAATCCTCCCTGCTGCTGCTAATAATGATGATGATGGTGATGTTTGGTGCAAAGCTCGTTTGTGAATCTGCTCTATTACACAAATAAAAGCCCTCATATCAATCTGTGCAGTTTACACTAAATGAGCCCAATTACAAGAAATAGCACCAGGAACTTGAGTGCAGGCATCGTAGGCTTTTCTGGTGGGAGTGAGTGATATTGTTGAGTAAAACCAAAAGGTGACCAAGGTCTGGAAAAAGCAGGTTTCCACCACACACTCACTAAAAACACTTCTTCTGCCTCACGATACACTCTCTGTTTGCTCCCCATCGAAACACTTGTGGGGTTTCACTGTGTGAGTCAGCTGCCCGACTCGCTGTGGTTTCTCTTTTTTTTCTTTCTTCTTTTGTTTTCTCTCTCTCTCTCTCTCTCTCTCTCTCTCTCTCTCTCTATATATATATATATATATATATATATAGATAGATAGATAGATAGATAGATAGATAGATAGATACAAAC
>JAFBJQ010040681.1:70903-131439 GCA_016785345.1 Trinectes maculatus | reverse complement strand
CACACACATATATATATATATATATATATATACACATATATATATATAATACAGAGAGAGACCAGTGGAAACACAAACAGTTGGAATATTCATTCATGCTCATATCTTACTGTTTTTTCTGGTCGATGGAAAAAAAAAGAGCTTAGACTGTATCCCTGATAGAGACTTGAGTAAACGAACCGGAAGGCTTCCAATTCTATGCCTACACTGCCCCCTGCTGCTCAGACTGATCTCTTACCAGGACACCTTGTGGTCAGGCGTTAAACACAGAAACAGCTGAATGCACATATATGTGACGATAATGTAAAGGCAGCTTTTGTGTCCAAACTGTAATACCCCTTTATTAATGCTATGTTTGACAGCCCCCCCTCACCCCCCTCCCACACACACCCACACACAGCCCACACTCCCACATGCCCTTCTCCACCACCCAGAGTACGGCTGTGGTCACTTACTGCTCATCTCCCACCTTCTTTATCCACTCCACATCACACTGTTTGCACGGCGATGTCATTTCCTGCCAAAGCAGAGCGTGGAATTCGATTAACATACAGGCGCAGGTGGATAATTGGAGAAAATATCAAGAGCCTGTCGAGACAACGTGCTCGATAGTGCCCTTGTCAGGAAAAAAAGGTGCTGTAAGCTGTAAGACGCTGTAAAAGAGATGGTGCGATGTGTGACACGTCAACCGTATGAAAAAAAAGTGGAATAGTTTCATGTAGTGGCAGAAGAAATGAGAATTTGGGCACTTTGACCGTGCTGTGTTGGAATTGTGTTTGTCTTCCTGTGCAGCTTGTAGCCTCCAGCTGACAGACACTCACATCAGCAGTGTGTTGCTTTCAGCACTGAATCGTACAGTATAGATATAGATATAGATATAGATAGATATAGATATAGATATAGATATAGATATATTTTTTTACTGTGACTAATGCAATGAGTCCTAACATCCGTGGTTGCCGCACAAAACATCCATCAGTTAAGTATGAAAGAGTCAGAGAGGTGACTTCTTCCAAGGGCAGCGTCTTTCAGCTTGAACCTAGGTGATGTGATCTGCGTGGGTGATCTGCGTTAGTGATTCAGCTCCGCTCACACAAACTCAGTCCTTGAGCCAGAGGAACAATGTAACAGAGCGGCGGCATCATCTTTTATATCCCTACTGCTCCTGCCTCTTCACCAGAAACACTGCATGCAGTCTGTACTCACTTACACACACACACATACACACACACACATGCAGTCGTTAATCATTTACTGCACGTTACGCACAAATTTAGGAACAAAAGGACGCGTGCACGTTTGTGATGCCTGTGCAGCCATGGAGGTTTATCATCCATAGAGGCATCTGCTGATGTAGCAGTGACACATTTCCTCCATGTTTCCATCAGCCACCCACATCGAGTCTAGTTTATACTGACTCTAGAACAGAGTCTCCTCTGGACTCCATATTCTTCCATGTGACAATGAGGGAACTGGCTGAGTTGGTGAGACCTTAGTCATTTTAGGATGTTATTCCCAGCTTGTTGTTTTTTTTTTTTTATCAGACGTACAGCGACTATAGAGGAGCGAGCTGGGTTAGGCAACTCGATACATGTCTGACTCGGGATTGAACGTTGCATTGTAATAAGTCAAAAGAATCCTGCAGTGTGTTTGTAGCAGTTGGTAACAGATCGGTCAAGGCGGCGAGAACTCAGTTGCAGATGGAAGCCACAGGCTGAATAATATGCAGAAATCCTCAAACCTGCGGCGCCAGTCACTCTGCTCAAATTGTTTTGAAGCCAGACAGACAAAGCATTTCAATCAGCAGCGCTCGCATTGATCACAGGCTGAGGACTGACCTGGCCTCAGTGAAAGTGCTTTTCAGTCCAGATTGTCAGATCTAATTTAGTCTGTCAGTCTGTTCATCCATCCATCCATCCATCCATCCATCCATCCATCATCCATCCATCCAAAGCTTCAATAATATAAAACATAAAAATGAAGGATTAAATATTCCAACAGAAAATGTCCTTAAATTAAATTAAACATAAATCCCTTAATTCATAAATTATATGGATTCTTTGTCATTGTCCTAATGTGTCTATTAACTCAATGTATAACTACAATAGGAATAAATGGATAAACAAAAGTGTGTTGTCGGCATCATTTGATGTGCACTGAGTAGTGCGTTGTGTGTCCTGAGTGGTGCGTGGTGCGTGTCTTACTGTGTGCGTCTGGGCCGGCGTGCAGCTGCAGATACTGCATGTCCTTGCTGTGCAGCTGCATGTTGAGTTTCTGCAGGGAGCTGTCTCTCTGTCTCAGAGCTGACTCCAGGTTCAGGATGCGCTCCACATGCTTCTCCACCAGGCTGGTCTGCAATCACATGTTTTCAATCACCAGCACTATTCAGTATCCAATAACGATTCATCATCATCATCATCATCATCATCATCATCATTATTATTATTATTATTATTATTATTAGTGGTAGTCGTAGTAGTGAGTATTTTTTCGTTTTTAACTTTAAATTGTATGATAATTAAAATCTAAAATTACAATACGGTACAGAAACATAATGTTTCCAGCTCGTGGGGCAGTTGTCATATGTTGTTAATCTGGGATCTCATTTAACATCATTTCATCCAGATATAAACCACAAAATCAGCTCCAAAGAGCAAACAGTATCCACAAGCGCCATCGAGCGATGAGGTGTATAACGTGTCAGACCATCTTGTCGAGGTCCCTCTGGAGGTTGCTCTTCTCCATGTGAATCTTCTCGTAGGCCTGGATCACATCTTCCAGCTGCTCCTCCCTCTCCTTTCTCTTCTGGAGCTGTGGGAGAGCGAGAAGCAGAGGCCCAAGAAAAAAGCTGTACTGACATTCACCTTAGTGCTTAGTTAGATATGATGCAGTATGATGAACAGGAGTGAAGAGTGGAGATAGATGGAGAAGGTGAGAAAGACTTGTCTTGTGAATACTGGAAAAAAGGATGAGAGACGAGATAAAAACAGAGATAAAGTTTGAATTTGTATTCATTATCACGTTTTAAATTTTCACTTTAATGTGGATGCTGCGTGGTGAAACGTCTGCTTTTGTTCCAGTCTGAGAGTATTTTTAGTTTAATTGGTCTTACAAACTGTGGAGTAGAGGCCATGTTGTTAGACTAAGATGTGGAACATGGAAACTTTTTTTGATTTGTACTTCCTTTATGAGATAATGAATTTATAAGACACCAGATCAAATGTTTAAAGATCTTTAAAAACATCTGAGAAACTGGTGGAGGCCTGCTGCTGCTGATACACACCACTGTGCAATGTCAGCTGTCAATCACATCACATGATTCCAGAGCAGGAAAACTATGTCGCACACGGCTCCTAATGCATTTTCCAGCCCTCAGGCCTTCTTATAACTATCATCTATCTTGATATACCAAAAAAAAGACATATAGAGCCTGAGTGTGTGACACTAGTTTCCCTGCTCTCAATGTAATACTCAGTGATCCATCCTAGCAAAAACATTGCCGTTTGTAACTCGTCCATTATACATTATTCAGATTTCCATTACAATGCAAATTTTAGGAACATTTCCAGAAACTCGACTGCACATCAATGCATCATTTGCGTTCCCGTCCCTGATGGAAATGAGAATATTCAGTCGGTCCAATGAGTTGAACTGTTTGCAAAGGAAGGGGCCGTAAAAAATTGTGTAACTATTAGACAGTCAAACATTAAAGGATGAAAAAAAAAAACACGTGGAAACAATAATGGAAATATGACATATCATCTGTTTTACATATTAATGTGGAGAACGTTATCAGCCGCTCCACGCTGACCTGATTTTCCCTGTCTCTTCACATTTCCCTTTTTTTTCCAACTCTCACATGACACAGAAAATGAAATATACTATACTACACTACACTGTACTATACTATACTATACTACACTACACTACACTACACTACACTACACCATACTATACTATATTATACTACACTACACTACACTATACTACACTACACTATACTATACTATACTATACTATACTATACTATACTATACTATACTACACTACACTACACTATACTATACTATATTATACTTCTATCTTGATATACCAAAAAAAAGACATATAGAGCCTGAGTGTGTGACACTAGTTTCCCTGCTCTCAATGTAATACTCAGTGATCCATCCTAGCAAAAACATTGCCGTTTGTAACTCGTCCATTATACATTATTCAGATTTCCATTAGAATGCAAATTTTAGGAACATTTCCAGAAACTCGACTGCACATCAATGCATCATTTGCGTTCCCGTCCCTGATGGAAATGAGAATATTCAGTCGGTCCAATGAGTTGAACTGTTTGCAAAGGAAGGGGCCGTAAAAAATTGTGTAACTATTAGACAGTCAAACATTAAAGGATGAAAAAAAAACAAAACACGTGGAAACAATAATGGAAATATGACATATCATCTGTTTTATGTATTCATGTGGGGAACGTTATCAGCCGCTCCACACTGACCTGATTTTCCCGGTCTCTTCACATTTCCCTTTTTTTCCAACTCTCACATGACACAGAAAATGAAATATACTATACTATACTACACTGTACTATACTATACTATACTACACTACACTACACTACACTATACTATACTATATTATACTACACTACACTACACTATACTACACTACACTACACTACACTACACTATACTATACTATACTATACTATACTATACTATACTACACTACACTACACTACACTACACTATATTATACTACACTACACTACACTATACTACACTACACTACACTATACTACACTACACTACACTACACTATACTATACTATACTATATTATACTACACTATACTACACTATACTACACTATACTATACTATACTATACTATACTACACTACACTACACTACACTATACTACACTACACTACACTATACTATACTATACTACACTACACTACACTACACTATACTATACTATATAATACTACACTACACTACACTACACTACACTATACTATACTATACTATACTATACTATACTATACTATACTATACTACACTACACTACACTACACTACACTACACTACATTACACAACACTATACTATACTATACTATACTATACTATACTATACTATACTATACTATACTACGCTACACTACACTATACTACACTACACTACACTACACTACACTACACTATACTATACTATATTATACTACACTACACTACACTATACTATACTACACTACACTATACTATACTATACTATACTATACTATACTATACTATACTATACTATACTATATTATACTACACTACACTACACTATACTGCACTACACTACACTACACTACACTACACTATACTATACTGTAATACACTACACTACACTACACTATACTATATTATACTACACTACACTACACTACACTACACTATACTATACTATATTTGGCCATCTAGGTATCTGCCCCAAACATCTGTGTAATTTATGGGAATGGGCAAATTCAGTAGCAGCATGCTTGGCTGGTAGCCTTGTTTTTTTGCCCGAGTCCAGGATGATGTGAGCAGCAATTTTATGCAATTTATATAAATTGTATATGAAACGTATCAGCAGGATTTGGAGGCTTTACCCATTGTGACATTAAAAAAACTCCTTTGTCTGCTTGTTCTCAATTACTGCGAGTCACCACTTTACCAA
Organism: Trinectes maculatus; assembly: GCA_016785345.1. Lineage (NCBI taxonomy): Eukaryota > Metazoa > Chordata > Actinopteri > Pleuronectiformes > Achiridae > Trinectes > Trinectes maculatus. The sequence continues at coordinate 125,731 of JAFBJQ010040681.1, read as the reverse complement.
CAGTAACAGTCTCTGTGTGTGTATGTGTGTGTGTGTGTGTGTGTGTGTGTGTGTGTGTGTGAGTGTGTGTTGTGGGGGGGTCCTGTCCCTGCAGAGCATGCTCAGTGGGCCATGGCACACCGCATCACTCTGAATGCTGCTAATAGGAGCCGTGTGACCTTGTGTGTCCCACACTAATCCCCTCTGCTGCCCCACAAACCATTTCCTTCCTCCCTGCTGCTCTCGAGCCCTCTTCACTGCTGCTGCTCTCACCACTGCCTCCCTTTGTCAGTTACGCCTCACACCTCTTCGCTCAGTCACAGAAATAGAGTTACAAGTGAGAGAAATCAGTACTCCATGCACACTCGTGGCACGGCCACGCACACGCTAGGTAAAAATACTTGTAATATTTTTAGTCCGTCTGAAATATGCACAACCCTCGTTTATATTTTAAATCATGCTGGATGCTGCCTGTGTTACACAGTGCCAATTAATTTTGCAAGGTGAACTTAGCTGCAGGATGAATTATGGAAAAACATGTCCTGTTTTTTTGTTGTTTTTTTTTGCTGATGTGTGTGCATTCATCAAAATCTTGGTTGCGTTTAGGCCCAGTTAGCCCACATCTCAGAAGTGGAACACCAGCGTGTCACATAGCAACGTGGATGGTTTCTCCGAAACATCCGACCCCACTAATTTTTGCTTGGATAGCAGTTTTAGTGCTTAATTAGTTCTGCCTGTCTGTCAGCATGTGCTCAAATGTGCAGGTTTGGCCTCGATTCACTTGTAATTTAATTAATGCACAGGATTTCTGCACAGTTCAGGTCCTGGATAACAGCTTTCGTCTGATAAGGTTTTCTGTAAGATGGATTTCTCCTTTATCCCCATCTCTTCTGCCCTGTCGCGCCATGTTGTCCTCATGTCCCCTCTTACCTCATGGCTCAGGACACTGACTCTCTGCTGCAGGTTGCCATTTTCTGACTGCAGCAGCGCCGTCTCCTTGCTCTCAAAGGAGCAGTAGGAGTTTGCGTCGTCCCCAAACTCGCTGATCATAGGGAACTGCACAAACAAGAAGAGAACAGACATTATGGGGTTTTCAGTGTATAAGGATTGTAGAGATAATGATAGTGAGTGATGTTTCGGATTATTTATTATTTCTATTTGTTTGTTAAAGCCCCCCTCCCCCTTTTTCCTCCGTATGCAGATTTTCTTAATGATTCCACATTGGAATCATTAAAGATTCCTTGTGCCCCTAGTGCAACTTCTGCTGGGCCCAGATATCACTTAACGTTACTTCAGCTAATGTTATGCTTCTCGAGGCTCCTAAACTAACGAATTATAATAGAAAGTAATATATATATGTTATACATATAATAATTATAATGGAAACATGATGCAATCAGCTGTTTGTCAATCCATCATTTTATATATACTTGTCTTCATCTCCATTATTATTGACCAAACACTTGAAAGTCATAAATTCTTTCTTCAGAATTACACTGGCTGACTGAGGAGTCGATACTACGATGTGAACTGTAATGTTTGTATCAACCATGATATCTCAGATGGGCCTGAGTATCAGATTTTCACTTACTTTTCTTCATCTGCAGAAAAAAAGTCTGAAAATTGAGAGATGCTGTAGTTCTGATTCTTCTAACGTGTTGTGAATACGTGTTTAGAGTGAGTGTGTGCTGCATGGTGGACTGAGCCAAACTGTGTGTGTGTGTGTGTGTGTGTGTGTGTGTGTGCGTGTGTGTGTGTGTGTGTGTGTGTGTGTGTGTGACTCCTTGCATGGCAGCATGGCTCTTGATGAATTAATAGTTGGACAATGGAGCTCTGTGACTCAGATGAGAAACATTTGTCAGGTTGCTTGTACAGTTTTTTTGGTTTGTGTTTTTTCAACAGGATTTTTTTTGAGCAAAAAATAAATTCAACAACCTCCTTCCTTGATAACCTCAAGAAAAAGTTCCAATTTCCATCACGTTGCCTCATTACACATCATTGTTTATTTATGTGCAAACATATTTACTGTACAACAGATGTGTCGCTACATTGCAAACGATGTAAAATGCATATATAAAATGCACGTTATGCAATTATGATAATGCTGACAGGACTGATTATGTCATAGAGCTGAGTTTGCAGACTAATTGTTAGTGGGCTGTACCATGTTGACTGTTGTTTTGCTTATGAGCAATTTGTCTCGTTAGGGTGTTAAACTGTTTGCTACGAGAGCGAGTTATGTAACGGCATGTGGTGGAAGCTAAATGATCACATTTGCATTTAGAACACCTAACATAAGCATGGAGGGCTTTTCATTTTCTATGTGAAGCCACTGCTGCTGTTTGAGGGGCAAACAGCCCTTTTCCATTTAGCAGAGCACATCTCAGCACTCACATGTAACAGGAAATGTTCGCAACATGGGCCCCGAGAGGGTCCGAGACCCAAGAGGAGGGTCCACATGCAGGACGCTGCAGTATTTAATGGGCCAACTCAGGTAGTCAAAGAGCAGGAAGTAAAACAGGAAGTAAATCAAGTCGATAGGCACCAAAAATAAACTTCAAAGTAAAAAACTGAAATCAACTTTTGTTTACGAAGATGCACATGGACATCTGAGCGTTTCAGGAGTCGGTCTGTGCTGCGGCGGCCACATTGTCAACACTGATCATCCGGAATTGGCAAAACCCACACATGCTGTTTACAAAGGCACCTGTGCCTCCTTTCCCAAAGTCTCCACCTGTCTCTCCGGGAATGAGGAGCCACTCGTGAGTAGGTAAACAGTGCTGTGCCAGCCTGCAGCCTTCAGTAACAGCTGCTCACTAAAGGGATACAGGATTTCTGCACCAACACATATGTCAGGAAATATGTCATCAGTTAAAACTTCTCCTCTCTTTCTATGTTTACTGGGGGGAAAAAAATAAATCATTCCGCAAAAACCTCCAAATCCAAAAAAAGAGAACAAAAACATCACAGTAATCAGATTTTCTTGTCAGTCCCTATAATCAAAGCTGCCTGGAGCTGCGGCTCGCACAAGATATTCAGCACTGACATCACAGAAGATTGTGTCTAACAGTTTCCCTGCCAGCATTATCCCTCCTAGACCTGACTGTAATCGTCTTCCTCCGCACTTCAAGTTCAGCAGCCTCTTCGATAACATTTGAAGTGTTTCCTTTTCTCTGCTCTCAATAAGACGCGAGTGACAACCTCCTGATAAGTTGCTTTCTCGCCGTGTAAACAGTACAGCTTGTGCAGACACCCGCAGCACAAATGGGCACATTACAACTTCATCGCCTTTGAGTTGCTTAGAATAAATAGACCCAATCTTACTGATAATAAGAAGAATATCCCGGAGTAGTTTGCTCTTAAGCCTTTATTTGACTTTCTTTTTCTGACGTCTCTTTCCTTTTTTTTCTGTGACTTTCCCTGCTGACTCAGTTTCAAATTAATATTTGCTGTCCAGTTTGTCACTGTCACTCGGTTTAAACCTTAGTCAAATACCAGATACGCTGGAAATTATTTCTGATGAATATTTTTTTAGCCAAACAGATAGATAGATAGATAGATAGATAGATAGATAGATAGATAGATAGATAGATAGATAGATAGATAGATAGATAGATAGATAGATAGATAGATAGATTTGACCTTGCGATGCAGCTTTGAGGTAAAGACTCTCTACCTTGATCTCATAGATCTTGAGCTTCCTCTTGATACCAGTGTTCTCTCGCTCCAGACAGGCCAGCCTCGTCTTGATGTCCTGATAGGCCGTGATAAGGGCAAAGTGGGAGGCGGAGTAGACATCGTCGGGGGGCAGTGGCAGGGGCGAGGAGCGCCACGCCACGCTGCCGCATCCATCCTCCTTCAGGCCCCCCGCGTCGCCGCCTCCTCCCAGCAGCTCCAGCTCCCCTCCACCAAACAGAGACTGCATCACTCAGAGCCTCAACCTGAGGACGCACACAGACAGAGACATATTTATTATTGAATCATGTGAGATGTCATCATGGACCCATCGCCTTATTGTGCCTTACCACTTTAGATAGACAATTACCCACTTACTCACGCTGACATATCGTGCATGTTTGCGTGCATGCCACTATCCTGGGTGTGATTATGTCTGGGACGTGACATTTCAAATCAACACAGAGTAAACTGATATTCCATTGCTCCGCAGCGTGACTGTACATCAAGGCGGTGCAAAGATGCAATGCATCTGTGGACACCAGTGGCTGTAGATTGGCCTTGGATGGTGAGGCGAAGCTTGAGTGAAGAATTTCCCCCTAACCTATAACCTATAAGTCTATAGAACTAGATTTCATGAAAAACAAGAATCAGACTCGCGAAATGTGCAAAACCAACTGGCAGCCATAGTTGTTGTTTTGTTGCTACTTTTGTTGCAAATAAAGTGCATGGCATTGTAATATCCATCCTGGTTGTTAGTCCATGATGCTATAGCTTTCAGTATGCAGGCAGATTGTAGATCTCTATGTCCTTATGTCTTTAACGTCTGGTTAACGTTGTGAATCTTTATTCCCGTCATTATTTCTGTAGTAATACTGCTCATAGTGCATAGTGAAAAATATAAATATATCAAAATAATGTATAATAAATAATAATAATATAGAAATACAGAAATGTTATTGTCCACTGTGTGGAAACTGGCCCTTCACTTTCACCATACGTTGTGTCATGAAAACCATACAGTAGCACAACAATGGTGCGAATGAACAGAAAACAGTGATATAAACAGTGAGCTGAAACTCACTGGAAGCCGAGGGGAGCCACAAATCCAGGTGATGACTCATCACTACTTGTTATTCTAAAAATACTGATTATAGCCAGTTACATAATGATGTAAATAGTCAGTACAATATGCAACAAATAAATATTGCAGCATCCAGTGCTAGAATCAGTCTTCTAGCTGTCGTCAATAATGAGAGATGGTGCTTGGCCTTGAGTCTAAATGCTGCATGGACTCACTTCTTTATGAACCATGTTGTTGGCTTGATGTCCTCCAGCTAGTTAATGAATAGGCAAAAACAACAATGCAGTGCGTCACTCCACCACGTTTGTCAGACGTGTCTTTGTTTGTGCACATCATCATTCAGAGTGGCTGTTAACTTTTACTGTTGAAAATCCAATCAAGAGTTCCACAACTCCAGCGAAGAGTCAAAAAACAACCACTGAGACACACAATGGCTACAGGCGGTGACAAATGACGACAAAAGTGACGACATAGAGAAACCAAGCGACCGATCGGACACTCGAAATGACCACGAATCTGACTCAGTAAATGATCACGACATGACATGTAACAGAGACGCCGACAGACTGGAGACGCAAAACTGCTACGGACTGACAAAATGAGAAAACGTGCATGTCAAGATTTGTGTTCTTTCACGAGGAAGAAAGATGTCATGTGCAAACATAGACACCAAAACATAACCAAACATAATCATTCTATCTCATGTAAACATATAATTTCTCTTGCATACAATATAATTAGACTCTGATCACAATATGAAGCTGCTTCATGCTCTTGTTCCATTCCACAACACTATAAATATCATGAGCATTGACAGGCTTTGCTTGGTGACTGACATGATGGATGAGTTGGGTCGTTAGCTAACGGCCAACTGGCCGTGGCCCCCCTCCCCTGCCCCACTGACTCCAGGCAGCGTTGTCAGCAGTGATAAATGGCACCTGTGATGTCACGGCTTTTTTTTTTTTTAAGCAGCCATAGAGGAAACATTTGCACAAACTAGTGCTAGACATTAGCGTGCACGCACTGTTTGATTTACGGGTACCGAGAGAGTTACGCAACAGCCATTTGATTTGACGTGTACTGGTATGGATGCCTTCCTGACTCCCAGCGTTGCCTCGTGAGTCAGCGATTGCCTACTGAGCTATTTTCATCTGCTGCCTTCCTCCACGCTGCTATTTTTCTTGTGTTTTGAGAGAGAGGTGGGGGGGGGGGGGGGGGGGGGGGGGAGAAAGCCTCAGCCAATATCTACGTCTCTTTTCTCTTTTGGATGATCCAAAAGCACTCCCACATGCACAGGCATGCACACACACACACATAACGACCCAATACACCACCGAAAAGTCACACAGAGAGAAAAATGCACATGTGGACAAAAAAGCCTTGTTTGATCAAGCAGACGACACACACACCGGTGTGTTGCACAAATGACAAACATCTGTTTTGTGGTGTTTATGTAGTGGGACTTAATTAGATGAGGTTAACCTACGTGTTGACTTCAAAGGTCCTCACTCAGCTGAGGTGTGTGTATGTGTGTGTTACTAAAGCCTTCACCAAAGCAGTTTCCCTAATTATGCTCCATTTATTATATTTGGTTCGAACCTCCAAACAGGGAGATAAGGAGTTGCCAGAGATGCTGCAGTGGGTTGACGGTTCTGTGTGAGACAATATGGCCGCGAGTCTTCACTGCGTTGTATGTGCTGACCTCGTTTACATTCAAAATCCTATGGAAAAAGCACACACACCATCTGCCCACACCAAGGCTGGAGGACATTATTATCCACAGACCAAGTGAGAGATCAGATAAAACACTGGAGACAGATTTGCATGTGTTGCGTCTCTGTATGAATATTAACCAGCTGTAGAAGCAACACTGCTGCTATCGATCAGTCTCCACGCTCCAGTGAAGACGACGCACCGGTCCCCTAATAGATGTGGGTACAGATGGGATTAAGGACATGAACGTCCATTTATTTTATTTGAGAAATTTAACACACACCCACACACACAAACAAACACCCACACACATGCAGCTCTTACTAAGCTTCCTTTTCTATGCTCTCTGCCCCTCTCTGCCCAAAATACCCCCCCCCCTTCCTGCTACACACAATCCACTCGATCTCCAGGACCTCAGAGCTCATTTGTGGAGGCTCTCCGGGCCCCTCTGGACTGTCTCCAGACCAGCTCCCTGCTTCATTATGGCCATTACCAGTGGAGGTCATACATTACCTGGGGCCCACATGGCATCCACTGTCCACTGAGATTACCTCTCCCACTCTCGCTCCAGAGATTACAGCACTATTACTCCTTCATGTCACTGTACTGAAATGGCCCGGCTCTGCCGCCGTCATCAGCCATGGAGCCGTGAACCGAGTGACTTGTGTTCTCTGCGTACGTGGGTTTAGCGGCACGTAACACACGGGTCTCGTGTTTGAGCGCGCTCCCTGAGTCTTATTCTGTAAAAGTCAAGGCAATCATCTGACGAGATTGGACCTGTGGCCATTTTCTCACATGTCAGGTCTGAAGTAAATGCCATGTACACAGCAGACTCTGTTTGTCACCATCTAATGGTCTAAAGTGCACTGCGCAACGTGCATTCAGGCCAAAATCCACATTTGCCCCCCCCCCCTTCCTGCTACACACAATCCACTCGATCTCCAGGACCTCAGAGCTCATTTGTGGAGGCTCTCCGGGCCCCTCTGGACTGTCTCCACACCAGCTCCCTGCTTCATTATGGCCATTACCAGTGGAGGTCATACATTACCTGGGGCCCACATGGCATCCACTGTCCACTGAGATCACCTCTCCCACTCTCGCTCCAGAGATTACCGCACTATTCCCCCCCTCCTTCATGTCACTGTACTGAAATGGCCCGGCTCTGCCGCCGTCATCAGCCATGGAGCCATGAACCGAGTGACTTGTGTTCTCTGCGTACGTGGGTTTGGCGGCATGTAACACGCGGGTCTCGTGTTTGAGCGCGCTCCCTGAGTCTTATTCTGTAAAAGTCAAGGCAATCATCTGACGAGATTGGACCTGTGGACATTTTCTCACAGATCAGGTCTGAAGTAAATGCCATGTACACAGCAGACTCTGTTTGTCACCATCTAATGGTCTAAAGTGCACTGCGCAACGTGCATTCAGGCCAAAATCCACATTTGCTTCTTTAACGTCAGAATAAAATGTCACCACAGCAGCACAAGGATAATGATATGATATAGACAATCTGCTTTCACCTCTGCCCTCTGTTCATCTTTTACTTATTATGTATAAAGAAAGTAAATAAATTACACAATTGTATTTTGCATGTCGGCTATTAAACACATCAGTCCATTGATTCCGGTAATTCATCTTGACAACAACTATCACACACACATCCTATGTGATCCTATAATTATTATAAATAATTATTATATAAAGTGTTAGAAATGATCATAATAAATAACATTGGTATGTGAGGTTGCACGTACACCAATGCTTTAAAAAGCTGTATGCTCTTATAAACATCCATATATCCCAGAGCTGCTGCTTCCTGTAAACACTGCCCATCATTTGTCTGTCGTCCTTTGTGGACTGAAGCAACAGATGATTGTTCCGCAATAGGAATCTGTGTATGTGTCAGGTCGGTAATTGCGCATTGCAGTATATTACCTTCACACAGATGTTGTTATTACAGATAAACCCCAGACTGGGTTCTAATGGTGGCGTGTGTAGGGAGATGCAGCCACTAATGCTGGCCTCTATTCACCTCAGCCATACCGTTCCTCCTCATAAATCCCATTTAAGTCCCTGTTGCAGCTGGCTTACAAACGCTCTGCCTTTATTCCTGCTCGCTTACAAACATCATGGAGGTTAATGCGGCTCCGTCGTTATCCTGACAGCGGAGGTGGCCAGAGCGGAACTGACATCTGCGTTAAATAGGGAGCCAGGATAGTGGGAACTAACGTCACTGATGTTTCACACATCGCGCGTCTGAATTCAGAACGGCATTGTGCTGTTAAATGGAAACCCATTCAAATATTTTATATTAAAATGCTGGCAGGTAGAGTTCAGCTGTGTGTGTGTGTGTGTGTGTGTGTGTGTGTGGGTGTGTGTGTGTGTGTGTATACTTGAAGGACAGGTAGTATATATTGATGCACTAATCCAATGTAGTAGATTAAATAGCTTATTGTTTGATCCACATGAATTACTGTTGCTTTGTCACAAGGATTATAAATCAGATAACAAGCATTAAATCCATCTGTGTGTGCACGTCTATTAGCCTGAGTGTTAGGAGCCTCGTGTTCCAGCCCTCACACAGTACAAAGCACAGTATACAGAGCTATAGCAGAGTGTATGTGTATGTGTATGAGAGTGTGTGAAACATGTATACAAGCTGCAACACAAGCAAAAACTGCGTTTGCACAAAAACATAGGAATATAAAAACACTCAAACAAAAGTTACTTAAAGTTTTTTTTAAGTAGCCGCGTGTGGTGTTTACAATGTTTCATATACATCTATCTATCTATCTATCTATCTATCTATCTATCTATCTATCTATCTATCTATCTATCTATCTATCTATCTATCTATCTATCTATCTATCCGTCCAAAATACAAATCTGCGGTTGCCAGAAAAAGAGGCAGATGTGTGGTCATCATACCAGAGGAGAGGTGATGAGGTGATGCAGATGATGCTGTAGATGTGATTGTTACAGATATTTCAGGTCACACAAAAACAGCACAACAGCAACACAATCAGTTCTGGTCGGCAGCCGGATGAGTTTAACTCCGGCCTGATGTGATTATGAACCTGACCATCTGGTCCTTCCAGACTGCATCGCGCTCAAGCCAAGACATGTTCACAAATACTGTCTGAGCCAGGTACCTTGAGATGCTGTCATTCTCACCTGCCTGCATGTGTCGGAGTATAAAGAGCAGCCACCTCCGATGCTGGAATTAGCACAGGGATCTCTACGTCTCGACGTTATTCTCATCGTGGAGAGAAAGCAAAATGTTTAGGCGTGTGCATGCGTGGGATAAAATGTGTTGTCTGGTTTGGTCGGTTTTGATTTCTGATGGCGACTTATAATTACAAACCATGGCAGAAATCACAGATATGATTTTTTTTTCTTTTTCTAAATTTAATTCTACTAATTTAGTCTGGAAATATCTGTTCAGTGTACACACAAAGATTCAATTCCGGCTTACAGGCACAGTCTGGGCAGTTCACAGAATGTGTTACAGTTCATGGGGAACAATGAGTGATAACACATTGAATGGCAAATTCCAAAAAAAAAACCAATTAAGATTTGAAAAAGGTCTTTTGCTTCAGAGCACTGGTCTTCAACCAGGGGGCCGCAACTCCTATGGGTCTGCGGAGGTACTGCAGGGGGTCCACGGAAATATATCAGCTGAGGCCTTTTTTTTCTTCCGAAAGAAGAAACACTTTAACCTATCTCCCTACCTGTGATGCTTTGGGGTCTCCATGTTTATCGTGCCATAACACTGTTAGAATAAAAAGGCATGAACCATGTTAATGTTTCGTAACCCATGTGTCGCAGTTTGATGGGACCTACATTATAATTAGGATTATTAAGTGTTGTTCATACAAACATCTTGACACATGGGTTGTGTCCGAAATCACTCACTCGTTCCCTACTCCCTATATAGGGAAATAAATGTAGTGCACTATATAGTGAGCTCAACAGAAAAATCTTTCGGACACTTTCGGACACTACTCTCGGCGCCGGTAATTACGTCATCGCTGTCGCACAATTAAAACGTACCACATTATTGTCGTCTCACAAAATACTTGTTTGTTTACCACTGCATTTTTATTAAATTAGAGGCTTTTTTTATTACTTTCCTGTACTTTTTATTTTCGTACTTTGTTATATTTTATAATATTTATGTATATTTCCCTCCCGTCCGTCCGCCATTTTCACTTCCGCGCAGCTGTGTGTGTGTGTGTGTGTGTGTGTGTGTGTGTGCGTGTGTGTGTGTGTGTGTATACTTGAAGGACAGGTAGTATATATTGATGCACTAATCCAATGTAGTAGATTAAATAGCTTATTGTTTGATCCACATGAATTACTGTTGCTGTGTCACAAGGATTATAAATCAGATAACCAGCATTAAATCCATCTGTGTGTGTACGTCTATTAGTGTGAGTGTTATAGGAGCCTCGTGTTCCAGCCCTCACACAGTATAAAGCACAGTATACAGATCTATAACAGAGTGTATGTGTATGTGTATGCGAGTGTGTGAAACATGTATACAAGCTGCAACACAAGCAAAAACTGCATTTGCACAAAAACATAGGAATATAAAAACACTCAAACAAAAGTTACTTAAAGTTTTTTTTAAGTAGCCGTGTGTGGTGTTAACAATATTTCATATACAAAAGCTTTAGATTGTGGTGGAGTTGTCTATCTATCTATCTATCTATCTATCTATCTATCTATCTATCTATCTATCTATCTATCTATCTATCTATCTATCTATCTATCTATCTATCTATCCGTCCGCAATCTGCGGTTGCCAGAAAAAGAGGCAGATGTGTGGTCATCAAGTTACAGGTTACAGGTATTTCAGGTCACACAAAAACAGCACAACAGCAACACAATCAGTTCTGGTAGGCAGCCGGATGAGTTTAACTCCGGCCTGATGTGATTATGAACCTGACCATCTGGTCCTCCAGACTGCATCGCGCTCAAGCCAAGACATGTTCACAAATACTGTCTGAGCCAGGTACCTTGAGATGCTGTCATTCTCACCTGCCTGCATGTGTCGGAGTATAAAGAGCAGCCACCTCCGATGCTGGAATTAGCACAGGGATCTCTACGTCTCGATGTTATTCTCATCGTGGAGAGAAAGCAAAATGTTTAGGCGTGTGCATGCGTGGGATAAAATGTGTTGTCTGGTTTGGTCGGTTTTTGATTTCTGATGGCGACTTATAATTACAAACCCTGGCAGAAATCACAGATATGTTTTTTTTTTTCTAAATTTAATTCTACTAATTTAGTCTGGAAATATCTGTTCAGTGTGGTGGAAACACACAGGAAACACTTTAACCTATCCCCCTACCTGTGATGCTTTGGGTCTCTATGTTTATCGTGCCATAACACTGTTAGAATACAAAGGCATGAACCATGTTAATGTTTCGTAACCCATGTGTCGCAGTTTGATGGGACCTACATTATAATTAGGATTATTAAGTGTTGTTCATACAAACATCTTGACACATGGGCTGTGTCCGAAATCGCCCCGTAACCCCTACTCCCTACTCCCTATATAGGGAAATAAATGTAGTGCACTATATAGTGAGCTCAACAGAAAAATCTTTCGGACACTTTCGGACACTACTCTCGGCGCCGGTAATTACGTCATCGCTGTCGCACAATTAAAACGTACCACATTATTGTCGTCTCACAAAATACTTGTTTGTTTACCACTGCATTTTTATTAAATTAGAGGCTTTTGATTACTTTCCTGTACTTTTTATTTTCGTATTTTGTTATATTTTATAATATTTATGTATATTTCCCTCCCGTCCGTCCGCCATTTTCACTTCCGCGCAGCCCAGAGAATTTCTGGCAATGCATGATGGGATATCTTGGTCCGGTTAGTGACCATCGGATGTTCACTACATTTCGCGGTGAATTGTGGGATACATTGAGTGCACTATATAGTGGACATGCTATGATCCCTAAGGTTTTCGAACACCACTACAAAATGGCGTGCTCACTATATAGTGCACTATATAGGGGTTAGGGGGCGATTTCGGACACAGCCACTGTCTCAGTGTCCTCAGAGTGTCAGCTAACATACCTGAGTTTACACCTTCACAGTATTATTAACATTCACGTTCTAGTTTCAAATGCTAATAAACCTAATTTAATGCACGACTGACTTTTTCCCTTCTCTGTTGAGCACAACTAGACAGCGCACAGTGCCAGTTCGGCTCTGTGTGATCAAGATGTAACCGACGCAGCGTTGTGTTCGCACTTGGTTACGCACAGGACACATGGCTTCAGAGCTCTATGTCCTCTGGAAACATATGTGTACTTTAAAGGCACAACGCGGCCCCAAGCCCACACACACAAAATACAAAGAACTTATACAGGAGAATAACATCAACTCTAACAAATGGCGTGCTGTGCCACGCCATACCGCACCATGATTCATCACTTGGGGAATCAGCTGTGTAGGCAGCATGCAGTGTGCTCTATGTGTGTGTGTGTGTGTTAGGGGGGCAGCCATTCGGTAGATTGATGGTATTGAGACAATGAGCTGTGTTGCAGTATTTTTTTTCTTCTGTTTTCTGTCTACTCCATTGCTTTTTTTCCTCCTCATCTTTCTTTCCCACCGGAGCTGAAGCGAGCTGTCAATTGCACCCCTCCTTTTTTCCAAGCCACCCCCTCTTCTCTCTCTCTCTCTTGCTCTCTCTCTGTCATTCATCCATCACGGCATCTGCAGCAAACTTCATCACAGCCCCCCTGACAGTGCAGGGGGGGGAGGAAAAGTCTATTTTGACTTTGAATGAGAACTTTTCTCACAAAAGACATTAATCTCCTCATTATTACGACAACCGCTTCAAAGGTTGGACTCTAGCTGTCTGAAATGGGAGTCAGCTGAGCTGAGCAGCAGCCAAAGAGCCAAAGACAGGAGAGAAAAAAAAGATGGAGAGAGCGAGATGAGAACAACTGTTTCATTCGCTCAGGGTGCAATTAAGACGCAACCTTTCTTTAAGAACTTCATTTAGCCTCCGCAATAATCCATAGCCACACACAGTCACTAACACACACACACACACACACACACACACACACACACACACACATACACTCTGCCATGGTGTGTGAGCTGGATGAGTCATGTGCACTAGTGTGTTTCCTACAGTGAAATCAGGCTTGTAACCTGGTCTCCGCTGTTAGAAAACGAGTGTGTTGCTTCCCCTCAATGCACAGTTTAGTGTGAGGGAGTCTGATGGAGGTTTTCCCAACTGCACAGATCAATGCTGCAACAATAACAATGGGTCAAATGACTGAGTGTAAAGGGAAAAGTGCCACCAGCAATGGCAAGGCCACAGAGAGTCATCAGCCGTCAGTGTGTGTGTTTGTGTGTGTGTTTGTCAGGAATATGTGACGACAGTGTTAAGCTAAAGTACGTCACAAGGACTGATGGATTCCTTTGCATGCGAATTGAACTTTTTATTGATGAGATATTTGTTAGATTGTGCTTAAATGTATCTTCTGCAAATTCTTAAGCAACTGTAGAGTCACTGGTTCCATCTTCTCCTGTAACCTGACATCCATGACAAAGTGAATAATCTGATAGTGTCAATCTGACCTGGAGGGAATTGAGGTCATAATTGTATTTCTTGATTACACATATCATGTGTAATTGTTGTGTCGTTTGCGGTGAGTTTTATGGTTTATTCAGTGATGATTTGTAATTATTATACATAGCACAGTGGGGCTCTGGTGTTGTTTTGTTGATGCTGCAGTTGTCAACAGTGGTTTTGTGGCCCTGCTGCCAGGCAGGATCAGATGATGAGGAAGATGTGATGCAAAATAGAAAAGCATGGGATGACTTCACAGCCTTCAAGTGGAAAGCACACACACACACACACACACACACACATGCACGCACATTTGCACACACAGAGCTCAGTCAGCGTTCGCCTCACGGTAAATTCATACATTATTGCCAGCCAGAGACCTTGACAGCTCAACAGCTCGAATCATTCCAGTGCGAGTGGCCCTGACTCGTACTTGGCTCTCACTTTCGTCTTGTTCCTCCAGCATCTGAAGGCTGGTGCGTCTCACGGAACATCACTTCCTCCTCCCATGTGCCTGTTCTGCTGTCGTGCACGGACTTAAAATCCCGACTGATAGTTAGACTCACGGGCTGGGATATGCTCACCCGCAAATATGCCACCTAATTCTAATCAAATTAACTGCTCTCGCAAGGAATCCGACAGAGAGAGAGACAGATTGCGCCTTATCTGATGCAGACATGATACAAAAACACATTTAACAGAAATACGCACACAGATAATAAAATATTCATCACATCGCCATAAATAACATAATGTAAAATGCAGAGCATACAATGGCTCAATGCCCAAAAAATGGCTCATTTAAAGAGTGTGCCACATGACCATTATATATCTATATAAATGTATATTTATTCATCTTGATTATTCCCCATCTATACTATTTAACTCATTCAATCAAATCAGGTCTGATAAGAAATTAGTGATGCGACTGCAATGTAAAAATGGAGCTCCATTATTTTAAGAAATGAAGATGAATGGGAAAGACAGAAAACGAGGCCTGGTGTTTAATTGTCTCTGAGTAGTGATATGACAATCTGTGGCTGCTGATGAATTAATAACGCACGTTGCTAATGCTGCTGCTGCTGCTGCTGCTGCTTGCTGGATGAGTCCAGAGACAAGATGATGTGTTAGAGGAAAAGAGAGCGCTGGCGTGGATCTGAAAGAATATATGATAAACAAGAGCAATGCATTGTGGGAGCAGAGTGCTGAGTATAATGTGTGCACGTGTGACGTTTAGATTCAAAAGTGGAGCAACTCTGCTCATCCAAGTGTCATTAAAGAAACGATACGGAGCATGTGCACGTGTGCACGTGTGCACGTGTGAGTCCTTTGAATGTGTTTGTGCGAGTCTGCTCCAGTTGCACTTGTGCCGCATCATCAAGGTGTTATTTTATTGAAAGCCACTGTCCTTGGCAAAGGACGCAACTGCTCAGCTCCTGATTTCCTGTCTCTCCTCACCCAGCCCACACAGACACACACACACACACACGCACGCACACACACGCACTGCCAATCCACCGCTCTCTACTACTGTGGGATGCTTATCGTCTGACAGAGACTGTAGTGGTGAGAGACAATTAAGTTTGAATGTGTGTGCATGTGGGTGCGTGCGTGCATGTGTGTAATCAAATGACAACAAGAGGGGTCCAGGAAAGAGTAGAGAGGTTCGAGAATGTGGTTGACACATTAACACTGCGGAAATGCAAGGGGAATGATTGATGATGATGATGAATGACGATAGCATGAAAAAGAAAACAATGGCAATGTCCCCAACATTCCAATTGATTGTAACTGTGTCACAGATACAATATCTGATAGCACCTAGTGCCACTGTACGAGAAGTACAATTAGTTTTTCATCCATCTCTAGGTTCTGGGAACAGTCAGCAGTGATTGTTCAGTATAGTTGACATGATAGTTTTGTGATGGTTTAAGTTGTTTCTATAGTGGCATTACAATAAGGATATTTCTAACTTTTTGATTTTATACTTCCAGTAAATTAGTAGGCATGTGATTATATTATAACCTGAGTGAAATGATTTCAAATGATAGCATCTCTTTCATTGTCTCACACACACACACACACACACACATACACAGTCGATAAATGAAGGTATGCATGCAGCATCATTTAGTGCACAATTTTCCATTTTTCTCAAACAGTGAGATGGCAAATGACGAAAACAGAGAAAAGACTAAGAAAAGCAATGCACAGTAGCCAAGTGACCTGGGGGAGTTTGGGACATGCAACACTTGTGGGGGATAAAGCAAACGCGATCTGCAGATCACAGCGCAGCTGACAGGATGCACAAAAATAGAACTGGGAGAGGAACGAGGGAGAGGAAGAGACGGAGAGGTGAATGTAGAACTGTAACTTTCTGTTTGGAGGAACAGGTGGCTTCAGAAGAAAATAACACCCTGGTACAGCACAACAGTGTACTTGTTAGGGAAGTGAACCGCTGTCTTCCAGCAGTTCACATGGAATAAATCATTATATTTCAAGAGGCAACATTCAACAACACACTCTCGCCTGCCTCCAGCTACTCCTTTGTCTGTGTACAGTAGGCTTCATACACAAAAACGCCTCCCTGTCTTTTATTGTCTGGCTTCTTTGACTGCAACATTAACTAGACACTAAAAAGAAGGTTATATATGAAAGCAGCAACGTGTTTTTAAATACGAACCGTGGTCTCTGGGATCTTGATGAAGATGAAGACAGAACCCGCTGAATTATCAATATGAACATATTGATTTGCTCCAGGAACCGTGAAGCTGCTGCGTCTGTACTTTGTATACGGTTCATCTAGCGATCGGCTGTCAGTACCATGGACAGCGGCCGACGCAAAGCTACAGCACAACACACAGGACTTCCTGTTCAGAAAACACAGCGTCCTTGAAAATGTGACTGAATAGATGTGATTTTGTATTACAGTGACACAAAACATCTTATTGGTATGAATTTGTGTACTGCAGTTTTATAGACCTTGATTGTCTTTGCATTCTGTATGAATGTACTGCTGCTTGGCCTTAAATGCCGTACCTGTACTGGCTGAGTTTTAAGGAACAGTGACATCCAGTAGAGAGGAGGCAAATTTTTCATATTTAATTATTGTCTTAAAGGGCCACTTCACTGTAAATATATCACCATGAGATCTCATCTCTCAGCTTGATTTTAAATGACTCATTCATGTGACAATGAAGATGAAAACGTGTAAGAACTACTAATTATTTAGAATTATTTTATTATTTCTCATTTACCAAGTATATCGTATATTTTATATATAATATGTTGCTATCAGTCCAATACCAGGACAACACCATACATCCATTAAGATGTTTACGTTGCTGATGTTTATTATGTTTGTTGGTGGGGAAATGACTTATTTAATTACTTTTTTTCTGTGATTACAAAGGTTCTGAGAGGTGACAGTTATATAAATATACAGTATGTATTTTCTTAGTAGTCGACATTTGTTGTTCAGTGTTGTTATCTGCACAGATGTGTCTCTGGAGTCAAGTACATTTACTAACCACTCTTTGTAATGCCTGCACAAAGGCATTCCACTTAATTAGATTTCGGTACTCGCTGTGTTGATTGCTGCGTTGATTGCTGCGTTGATTCAGACACCATGTCAGTGCTATCAAGCTTTCAGCAAGTCACATTAAGATCTAATATAAATAACCAGCCACCAGTGGGGCTCACTGCAGCAGGTCTGTTGTTGCTGGGATGATTTTGTCGTTCCTTTTGAGGTGTGTTCCGATGTGTTCATACTGTACACATTATGCAGAGGTTAGTCTTACACCAGCTGGAAATAGGAGCATCAGACACTTGTATGTGAGTGTTGAGGTATGTATTTGAATTGGACTGCCACTTCTAACTGATCTCCAACCAGTAACGACAGCATAATCTGTTAGTTTAGCAAAAGCTTAACATTCAGTCTTTCTAATGGAAACATATTTGGTCATAATAACTGCGATATTTGAATCAATGCCATTCACCACTCAAGCCTAAACTTTTGATACACGAATTACAAATTGTCAATAGAGCCCTGCACATAACAAACCGTAAAGCCAATCATGTCATATACACATTCATGTGTTCACAAACCACATTTCACCTTTAAACTTTGAACAGTGACCTGCTGATGTGACTGCATGTCAACTAGCAACAAGCAACTCAGGTCCTTCGCGGTCGTCCCACCAAAAAAACTATCAAAGACTGAGAAGCTGGAAATCCAAAGCAGCTGGCTGATCTCTCACAGAGTGAAAGATCCACCTTCAGTTTTTTTTGCAAAGCAAAAAGTTGCAGCAGACAGAATACAAATCAAACAGAGGGCTTCCTGTGTGTGTACCCGGCATGGCACTGTGTTTCAGCAGCATATTTCGTTATTGGAAATCAATGATGCTGTGTCTGGGCCCTGCTGCCAACACAGAGATTATCCCCCGGATGAAATTAGTCTGTGTGTATTTGGTGACAATATGGTGACAGTTTGTTAGTCGTCACTATGTCTGACTCTGCTCTACCCCCCCCCCCTCCATTCCCCCCCACCCCCTTCTTTCTACTTGTTTTACCTGATCTAAGCAGAAGAGTAATGTCACTCGCAAACATTTTCTGCGGCGTCGACAATAACACGTTTTCTAACAAAACGCTCTCGGAGCGGGAGGATTTATTTTTAGATGCACCAGCGGGAGTTTAGGCTGCCCAGTGAAGAGTGGCAAGCAAGTGGGTAACCTGGTTTCTCAGAGACACAAAAAGAAGCATGTGAATCCCCGAGTGAGCAGGAAGACGCCAAGGCCCAAGCAGACTCTCTGCCTTTTTCCACTGTCGCGCACACACACACACATACACACACAGGCTCTGTCAAACTGCCATATTCAGCTCCTCTGCTCTCTCACACACACACACATATACCATGCAAATGTCTTATGCCTCACGGTCGGTGCGGTGCCTTGACTGGGCAGAGGGAGTGCGTGGTCACATTACACTGCGGTTACATCACATTCCTTCAGTTTCCTAAGCAACCAGGTCTCCTTCAACAACAATAGCAACACAACCGCATCTCCCAACGTGTCACAGCGCGATCTATGTCCCACGTTCGACAAAAAAAAACACACGACGCGTCACCACAATCCTGCTGCGTACCACAGTGAAAAGACATGTGTGGTGTTTGGTGCAGTCAGTGGGGTTGCTCCTGTGCAAAAGAGTCAGGACAGAGTGGGAGGTGTGAGCTCCATGCTTTTTGAGAGAAAGTAAAGCAGAGGTCTGAAAGACGCGAGGTTTTCTTGCCTAAAAGAATACGGCAGAGTGACTCATCCAAAGCCAGAACTCCGAGAGAGAGAGGGGGGGGGGGGTCAAGAGTGCAGGTGGGCTGAGTGTGGCTTTTTCAGAGAGAGTCAATGGTCACACCATAGTTACATAAAAAACTGAAATAAAGAGTGGACAGGCTGAGAAGCGACAGATTGGTCGATGGCCCGTAATTCGACAACTCCACACCAACATCCGCACAATGTACCTTGTGTGTTTAATGTTCAAACATTTATCTATACATTTATTCGATTCAAAAGCAAAATTGCCCTGGGTTTGTAGTTTAGTTTTCAGTCATGTTCCATTTGCACAATATCCACTGACATCCATTCAGCCAGAGAGCACATGCCACTATTTTTAGTCAACACACTTGAACTGTGTCTAATAACCCCTCTTTGTTTACGGTGGAGCAGACCGATGCTGAATCAGCGAGCTGGTGTGTGAACCGTGATGGATGATTACAAAGCGGTCACCATATTTGAGCGTGGTCCTCGGTAATGGCAGCATTTAACTTTGCCAGATCCGTATTTGTACACAGAAACCAAAATCATCTCGTCGTAGTGAAAGCAAGGCGCGGGCGTGTTAAATGAGGGGTGTGTTTGTGTTGGTGTGTGTTTGTGTTGGAGTGTGAGCTCCCGTCTCCAGGGGTTTTCACCATGTTATCTGTTGATGGTAGTGGAGGAGGCTTTGTCCCCTGATATGATCAAAGCTTTGATTTGGCACAGTATCCAGGCGTAACGGGTCATTCAGCGTTTTGCACCCTGCCATTATTCTGATGAGTAAAATCTGCTTCACGCCGGCTGGACATGAAGGACAGGTTCAGGACAGCGTCCCGTCTGTCTCAGATTGGACATCGGCTACTGCTTCCCTCATTTTTATTGAACAGAGAAAGCATGTTGACACTATGCTCCGCAACCAAACACATTTCTACCGGCTGAGTCTCTCGTCTCTGCCTTCATGCTGCTGTGCCTGAGGACATTGCTGTGGTTAAGTGGATTTCACTGCTTGCGATGCTTTTATTAAAAAAAAAAAAACGGCAGTCACAAGTGAGTTAGGCAGTCGTGACTCCTCAGCATCTTTTGTAACGGTCATTATCCCCTGCTGTCACCCTCAGTGATGATTGTTTGCAAAAGTCTATTTTTACAGATGCTGCATACAGACGCACTCCAGCGTTGCGATCTTTTGACTCATTCAAAAGGCGGGCCTAGATGGAAAAATCTGTTGTATAATACATTAAAGATGGCTGCATGGCAGAGCGTCGTTCCCTCTCTCTCCTCTCGGCCTGTCCCCTTCCTTCACCCCCTGTGACCCTTAAAAGCTGTCTATGAATATTCCAGCAGCCAGCAGCCTCTTCATTTAGTGATTCACTCTTTATGCAGCTTACATAAACATCCGCATCTATGTATGTGGACGTAATCATAGCACAGGCGTGTAGATCGGCAGCCAGAGCAGACAGGCTGGAGGCAGGGCCCATAGAAAATGAGACGGAAATTGTGAGTAAGAAAAATGGAATAGCTTTTGCATAAATTAGATATCTGTGAATGATGTCGGAGCTGTTTCTGGGCAGGACACTTCATCATCATGTGTGTGTGTGTGTGTGTGTGCCTGCCCACCGGTGACGATAATGCAGAGTTAGATAAATGACCTCTTGCCTGAGCTCAGGCGCTCAGGTGCTCAATGGAAAATTCAGCATCATCAAGCAGGAGCGAGAACAGCAGGTCATTAATGCAACTTCAGGGTGCACTGTTTACTGGCAAATGCAATGTACAGGTGTTTGCATCGCAGTCCTGATAACTAAAAACCTGCAAAGCATACAGGCAGTAAAAGCTGCTCCACTGCAGCCTGACACTGGGTGAGTCAGTCAAAGCTCCAGCTCACAGCCAGTGTGTTCAAATACAAATACACAGGAGTTCCAGCCCAGACACAAACTAATAAACATATCAGGCTAAACCGTTCAAAGGTTTTCAGTAAACATGACTAAAGCACGTTAATGATGATACTGACATGCATGTAGCTGGAGAACCCCACACAGACCCCAATTGTTTTTATCCAAACAGCATAAATAATATCAACTAAATGGTAAATAATGATAATGAATTGAGTTTGGGGTTAGTAAAAACAAGCAGATGCAGAATATATGATTCAGACAGCGTGGAACGGATGTTTTAATAATGTTAAAGCTACTAAAGCATGTTTTCACATGAATAATGGAACAAAAGACTACATGCAATGTGAAAGGAGGTTTCTATAAAGAAAGGGAAAATTATTTTTTGATTAAGTCCAACTGACTTTTCAATTTTAGTACAAAGTGTTTATGTTAATCCTTGTCACGGTGATCCCATCGCTGACAGAACATCTCATCCAGACTCTGGAAACATCAGACCATGAGTCACTGGTTGTGCCTTTGTTTCTTATGCGCAGTGAAAGGAAGCAGTGCACACAGCATCTGTGGTTTATCTCATCCAGCCATGTAGAGCCCAGAAGCCAAGGCCATCGTTTCTAAACCAGAAATCAGCTTTTTAGCTTTGGCATCACTCTGTTCACCATTTGTCAAAAGCAAAGAGATTGGGATTCTGGGCTATGATTTCCTTTATTGATTGAATTCACTCGTCTAAGGACTTTTAAATTGTTCTGTGAGTTATTTGCTCTCAGCTGCCTGTAGGAGACACTGCCTGCTGAAGAAGATGAGGACAACCCCTTTATATATAAAAAGAACAGTTTGTTCTTCTCCTCGGTGTTGTCACATGTTGTCACTCTCCGCGTTTTGACAGCTCTGAATGTGAGATCCAGGACGTTGTTTGCATTTAATATGAAGGATTTGTGGTTTCTCTTATTAAAATATTTGTATATCTTTGCATTTCATTAATTATTTTAACCACTTCTACATGATGGTTTTAAAGGGGAAACTTCACTTATTAGATTATAAAAATATTGTTTTCATGTCAGACTAAACAAACTTTAACCATAGGAAGGACAGGGTCATATATGAAAACTTTGAAATGGTCCTGGAAGGAAAGATGACATACAACATATTATTTTTAGTTTTACTTTAGTATTGTGGATGTCTTTGACTCATGAGTCTTACGGCTCCTATTGGGCCCTCAGAGTTAAAAGGTTGACCCTGTAATCTGTAGCTTATGTAACATTTGTATAAAAGTCTGCAAATTCCAATGAACTTCTGCCTTTTTTTATTTACTGATAAGGAAAATGGAAGGTCATCGTCAGCCTGTGTGAGAGAAGAATGCTGCTGATGATAATAACAGAACGCTGATTTCTTATAATTACATGCTCATCAGAATTAAATGTGCAGTTTGCAGAAATGCTGCTCCGGGGATCTGCAGGGGTTTTGACTGTGCCACTAACAAAGCTGTAATCATCTGCTGCTTTTCTTAACATTTCAATACTGAAGCAATAACTTGCAAACACTCTCTTTTTTTATGAAGGTTATAAAATTGTTGTTAAATCGCTTTGAATAAGTTAATACTCTTGTATGATGTAGGATTGTGATATGCTTGTGAGTTCCCAAATCAAGTAGCATTAGAGGAGAATGGTGAGCAAATCCTGCTAACAGCAATCTGCAAGTGACAAGTGGCAGTCAACAAAGAGGGTGTTTCAAGTCTGATTGCATCAGTAACCAACACCCTGCAACTACACACACATGCACAAACACACACACGCAAACACAAACATAATCATGAGCACACCTTCTTCTGACACATTGCAGGAGCTGCACAGAGGCTACACTCCTCAAGGTCAGCACGCACAAAGCAGCAGCTCCAAATAAACCCCACTTCACTTAACTCTGCAAATGAAATGAACACTTGCAGCATGTGTCTGTGGTTATGAATCATTCGTAATGATGAGGCTAAACCCAACCTGTTAATGGTGCTATGTGCCATTAAACATAACAAAATAAGCCTTTGATAACGTGCTGTGAAATGTCACTATTTGCCAGTGTCCTTGGTGGAAATTATTAATCATTTCAAAACAAACATTCACCTAAAAATGAGAACACGTCCCTTCACACGGTGCATCATGTTTCAGTTCACGACTGCATCAACGGCGCTCATGAGCACATAACAAGTAAATTATACAACAGCTTCGAGCATGAAGGAGCTCGCTGAGATCCTATTAGAAAGTGCTGGGTTACAAAAACAATGATAAAAAAAAAGTAAACCCAGAAACAAACATTACTAATGAGGGCAGCAAAACATCAGAACAAGCCCAGACCCATGAGAGCAACACTGTGGCAGTGCAACCGATGATCGGCAGGTACGCTAACGCCATGATTCATATCCTTAAATTAGCACTGTCAGACAGGAGCCACTGGGAACAGAGGAGAAGGTGTGGGCTGAATACCTAAACGAAGTGGTAGTAATCAGCAGAGGTCTGAAGATGGATGAGGAAGCAGGAAATAAGGAGTTCTTAATGTAACCTCCTGACCCCTCACATAGGCAGTGACAGACGGAGCTGAGCATGGAGCTAATTATCAGGCCTGTCTGAGCAGGTGAAATAATGATGTGGATCACAGAACTGAATGCTGGTATAGCAGAAGTTTTTTTTTTTTTGCTGCTTATTCATGGCTTAAAGTTCATGCCTCCACATTTCCTATAAAATGTCCAGAAGATCAGCAAGGGGAGGGGAGCCCTGCTGGGTTTCAGCACCACGTCGCTGTCCACTCCTCGTCCACTCCAGATCTTTCTCTGAGGACAATAGCACTGTCCACTTGTTCAAAAAGCATGTCTGTACTGTCGCGACTTGCCACTACAACATAATCTGAAGCATCTGTATCATTATATTCAGTACATGCCTGTCTTTTAGGACAAACATGGTTTTCCATGTTCCTGTCCCCTTGGATTTATCTTATATTACCACGCCTAACATACAGTGTTGGTCTATTGGCACCCTCTCTTTATGTCTTTCTCTGTTTATGTTTTTAGCCGAGCCAGCAGCGTGGTACTAGAGAGGGCTATGTACACACACTGAAATCTCTTGACAAATATGGGATGGATCAGCTGTGACGTTTGAAATCAGTACAGTACTGTACTCTCTCTCTCTGTGTATGATATATATGTGTGTGTGTGTGTGTGTGTGTGTGTGTGTGTGTGTGCGTGTGTGTGTGTGTGTGTGTGTGTGTGTGTGTGTGTTTATATATGATGAGCCATTTTCCATTTTCCACTCTTTCCATCATCTGCATACATATTAGTTTTACCCATGAAACTATGTTTTTGCCCATATTAATGAAGAAAAGATTGATCTAAAATTTCTGAATACGCTTATGGGGAAAGTGTGTTTACCCCCCTCAGCATATATAAACTACATATGTTTGTGTCCGACAACAGTCAGCTGATAGTGAAAGACTATACTGTGTCAGCTGAGTGTCCTGGTAGCAGGCTGTGTCCTCTCCTCTCTAACTCACTGGGACACTGAGAGGCAGTGATGGGAGCAGGACACAGGACACAGGACGCAGGACCCAGGTCGGGTCCTCGTGCTGACCGCTCTCCATCAGCTTCGAACTATAAAGCCCGGGCATCGCTCTGCGCTGCTGCTGCTGCTGCCAACAGCGCCGCGCGCGCGCCTCCTTTAAGGAGATGTGCGCATCAGCTGTAGCCACTGCACAGACACCGCGCGTGCAACAAACCAACATTCTGATGATCATCATCATCGTCATGATTTTTTTTTTTTAAAAAGAGAAAACAAATCTGACAATCAGTGTCCGGCTCATAATAAAACGAGGCTGATGCTCTGCTGGTGAAAACACGGCTGTGACGCGCTCCGCTGGTCCTCGCGCACATTGTGTCGCGAAAGGCGGATTGATAAAAGCCGATAACTCACGCTGATCGATCCGCGGGTGCCATCGCTTCGCAGGGTGGGAGGCGAGGGGGGAAGTGACAGGGGGGCGAGAGCAGCCCCCAGAAAACGCTGCGTCCCGATGGATGCTCCAGTGCCGTCTGCCGAGCTCCTGAGGCAGGACTGAGGCTGACAGCGCGCGCCGTGGAGCTCCACCAGTGTGGGATGATGATGATGATGATGTCGCGGGAATAGGAGCGTCACTCTCTCCCGTTCACGAGAACATCTATGTCTCCTGCCTCCTGAGTCACGCTGCACATGTCAGAGAGAGAGAGAGTCCAGGCAGCCGAGCCCTAACATGCATGTGTACTGTGTGTGTGTGTGTGTGTGTGTGTGTGTGTGTGTGTGTGTGTGTGTGTGTGTGTGTGTGTGTGTGTGTGTGTGTGTGCGTGTGTGTGTGTGTGTGTGTCTGTCTGTCTGTCTCTCTCTCTCTCTCTCTCTCTCTGTGTGTGTGTGTGTCTAATGCAATGCACGTTGCTCTCACACACCTCCTGCAGCAGCATATAGGCATATAATATGCAACAATACACTTTGTTGTGGCTCAAACAGTGAGTTTATCATGCAGAAGAGAAACACCCACACACCTGTGAAGAGAATGTGTGTATGTGACGTAAAGTGTCCAATCGAGACTGTAAACACCATACAGGACAGTGTGTGTGTGTATGTATATATATATATATATATACACACACTGTATATATATATATACTGCATGTTGCTGTTTTATGCAACATGCTATATGGTTTTTGATTCAGCCTTGGAAAGGTTTAACTGATGGAGGTATGAAAACATTCTAACCAGAACAGACTGTATTAAAGCCTGATGGATATTACAGTTCATGCGATAAGCAGACTACTCATGCAAGATACTACATAGCTCCTGTAATCGTCCAGGCTGTGTCCATAACGGTACAACCCCATCTGAATGACTGAATCTTTCCATACACTTCATGACTGTACTGCTCTTTAATATCTAATATGGTATATTGTATATATAAAATTGAGTTTTTACTGAACCTGGGTACAAAGCCTCCAGATGTGGTGTATTTTCAATTAAAGGTTTCCAGTGGGAACAGATGTGATTGATGGATACAGTGCTTTGAGGAACACAAACTGTCTCCTCCATCTTTTTTTTATTTAGTATTTAATGGATCCTATCGTGCCTTTTCTCTCTTCTCCCTGCTAGCATGGTGCTGTTATTGTGCAATAAGCCCAAGGCAGGTGCATCGTCTGAGAACTTGAAAACACATTACGAGGCTTCAGCAGCTGTGTGCATAACTCAGGTGAGGAATCTACAGGTTCACTTCAATAAAGCCATTTACATGCAAAAAAATAAAATTCTTATGTAAATATACTAGTCAGTTCATGAGTAGTAAGATATGTTCACAGTTTATATATGATTGCATTATATGCAATATTATACAGTACAGAAAATATTCTGCCCATTTTACCCAGAAACTTAATATTGTATGACTGGAGCCTGTAGCCTGTATTGTGTGTCTAAATTATAGCAACACTCTCTCAATAAGATATGATAATATCAATCAATAAGATAAAATAATATTATATAACGTATATATTATATATGTTACTCAGTTGGAAGAGTGGGTAGGTGGTCATGCCTCACAGCATGGACAGATGGATGGATTATATTCTATTAATATGTGTTACTGCTTTTGATATTTATATCTGTCCACTTATGTTACATCTATAACTCACACAGAGAGTTGCATTGTCAGACGTCTTTCACGCAAACATTTATACAATTCAGTGAAATAGTGTACAGCTTTGTAATGCACTATTTGACTCTTTAATGAACCCTGTTGTTTTTTACTTATTATATTATACATAATTATTTGTCTCATTTTATTCCATGGAATTTACTGAACCATGCAGCTGACTGGTCTGCATGAAAACACTCGCGCGTTATTAATTTTCCACGGTCTATATGAGTATGTAGGCCATATTCATCCATCAGTGAAGTGACTGATAAAAGGTCAGGCTTTGTTCAGCAGCCTCATGCTGCTGGGACACAAAAGAGCAAAAACAGCTGTGTATTCAATCTTGTTTTGTATTATCTCAAATGACATTGATTCCTATCTGTGATATGAAGGTCAGCATGTTTCCTGAAAACTTGTATTGTTAATATGTGACATTTTCCCATATTTATCTAATTTAGAGATGATACTAGAACAGTTTCGAGTGGATCTGCGTCATATCGGGTGCATTTGCTTTGTTTGTTACTCCATTGTTACAGTGCTAAGACATGCCACAATGTGCTTTTTTAAAAACTAGACATCATTTTCTGTCTTATTTGTGATGTCACATGGTTGTCTTAATGACAGGGTTTTTGGTTTTGGGTTGGTTGTGTCTAGTGTAGCACAAATCCACATGGCAAGAAACTTAAATACAAACATAAGTTTATATTTAAGTTTCACGTTATTTTACCTAATGTCAGTGTTTATTGTCTGCAGCTCCTTTACAAACAATTGCAGTGATCATGTCAAAGCTCTATTCATAGGCTTGATTACTGCAACATTGTCTCTGCTTTGTCTCAACCTCATGTGGCACTTCCATCATCTGTTGCGTCATGAATAGGAGCTCCCAGCACTGTGAATGTTGTAATGATTACACAGGTCAACTACAGTGTAAAAATGCAAGGTGCTTGATTAATTATTCAACATTTTGGTCTTTTCAAAAGAAAAATGCAGCTTAACTAAAAATGTATTCAAATCTAATGTTATGTTAAATTGTGTGACTTGGGTCACTGGCACTTAGATGCAGTTTGTAACCGAAATGGGTTATAATCCACTCCTCCTGGCATGGGTGAGGAAAATCCCACAGGACTTGTAGTTGTGCATTGGCTCACTCTTGAACCATTATGGCACTGGCAGAGTGCACAAGCATTGATGCCTGTTAAACCATGCTGTTGACAGTGGGGAATAGGAGATGACCACTAGCAGGAATGCAAATTGGGAATGGAGAGTGGAAAAGTACTGGGGGCAGCCAACAACTCACCCCGAGCCAACTTTGACCAATGGAGCACTTCCCTTTAAATGTCTCATAAGGGTCAGTGTAAACAACAGTCTTGTAAAAGCCAAAAAGTTGAATGTGCCAACATTCATAAATAGTTGAAGTGCTGCAATGTGCCACTCTTTAATTCACCACATGACTGACCAATTTGACTTTTGACCTGACACTCACAGCAGTTATTTGTGTGTGAAGTAAAATAAGGCCAGATGTATCATTGGTGTCAAAAACATGTCTTTAACATCTAGAAGAGTCTATTTATTGTTTAAATACTACATTTGTTTGTCATGTGCACGACTACATTAATGTACTGACAACAGTACAGGATTTCTTGTGCAAGTCCCTCAAACCTATATTTGTTAAGAATAGATATACTTATACTAGATATACTTATTTTACTACACAGAAAAAAAAAATTAATGACTGCGCATAAATAAAGGATTAAGGAAAAATATGAATGTGATGTGGTGCCAGAAGGCCTTTTATTTCTTATAGCAGGACATCTCCAGTTGATTGATGCTTTTTTTTTTTTGGCTTCCTCTTGTCTTCAAAGGGCAAATCTGCCTGAAGGACAACACATTTTGCTTTGACTGGCAGATGTGAATATGCTGCATGACAAGTGACAAGTGTCTTTTGCAGATTCAAAGGTAGTTAGATGTAGGATAGAGTCAGATGTTGGCACTGGGTATGGCAGGTGGACAGCATACAGCTCGCTTTGAATGAGACGAGATTCAATTCTATCAAAACAACTGTCATTTAAAAACAATGTGATTCATACTTGTCTTGTTATTGTCTGGCAGGGATCAGCTAATTATTTCCGGTGAGGTTTTGGAGTGTGATGTGATAGTTTGCAGCAAAACGTTACTTTAGTTGCGTGACTTGTTTCTTCCCTCCCGCAGGCAGGACCGTCTGGCTTCACAAAGGCAACACCTACTGTACTGATGCAGCCACTGCTTATGTAATATGAAATTTGACCAGAACACTCTGTTCCCTGACTTCTATACAAAACAACTGGTGGTGACGAATGAAAGCGCAGCTTCAAAGTTCATCACTTCAGGTATAAACAATAGGAAGACACCAAAATGTGTTGCTAAACGTGAACTTTTACCAAACTATTTTCAACCACTCATGTTTTTGAGCGTAGATTGAAGTCTAATGTGGAACTTGGGAAAAGTCTAACTTGGGAAAAGGCTGATGCTAAAGGTTAAACACATGGATACAACTTTTCCTTGTCCTGATACAGACACCTGGCCTTTGGGAATAAGCCAAATGTCAAGTTCTGATCCAACAGTCGTGTTTTCATTCATTTTCTATGATTCAGTAATAAGGTGCACGTCTCACAGTGTGGACAGGACTAACCCATATCGCCGTTTTAATGTTTCTTAACCGAACAGAACAAAATGAAATCAGTTAAAGTCGATTCCACACTTTACGCAACGTCTTTGAACTCATCCCGCCCTCGGTGGTTTCTATTGGCCAGTCGGTAACGTAAACAAAAAAAAGGCGTCGCGGGCTTTGATTGGCTGAATCCTGCTGGTCTGCGTTTGAGACATGCTGACAGGCTCGGAGAGCTGGACACGGTCTAACCTTTAGCCTCGGTCGGAGTGGACAGAGGGACGTAGAGAGACAGAGAGACAGAGACAGCAACAATGAAGCTGGTCAGGTTTATCATGAAGAACGCCGCCCTGGCCAGCGTCCCCAAACACATCGAGCATTTCTCCAAATTCTCCCCGTCTCCGCTCTCAATGAAGCAGTTCCTCGACTTCGGTGAGTACGGGGGTCTGGACGGAGGACTGGGATGTAACACCGGGCTGTGCCGCTGGAAAGGTCCGCTGGCTGCTGCGGTGCATATGATATGATATGATATGATATGATATGATATGATATGATATGATATGATATGATATCTGCACTGTGGAGGATGGGCTGTGTGTTAGCATGGTGCTCATACGGCACAAAGTTGCGTCAGCTCAGCTCACTGTGTGTGTGTGTGTGCGTGTGTGTGTGTGTCTGGGCCCTGTGAAGGACACACTCAACTGCTCCTTCTAAAAATGAATAATATTTTATATATATACATACGCACACACACACACACACACACACACACACACACACACATCAACAGTGTAAAGCTCATACCATGCACATACGAATACAGCTTAGCTTTAAAACACATTGCTTTAGCTGTGTTTACAAAAGGTGAGGTTATTTGTTTTCCTGCTGATCAGTTTAGCGCAAATGCCTATGGCCTATGCTCGATCTAGGATCCATTCTATTTATGATCTCCAATTGGTGGAGATCATAAATAGTGAGTGATCCACTCTGTCCAAGAGACAGAGTGGATCAGTCCAAGACAGGGCGTCTCTATTTTCTGAGGACAATATTGGACGGTCCTTCCCATCCTCTCCATAATGCACTGATCAGCTTCAGCAGCAAGTTTAGTGACAGACTTTTACATCCACGCTGCACCACAGAGCAACACAAGAAATCATTCCCGCTGATTCTGATCCTGATTCTGATTCTGTGTTTACTCAGGTTCCATCAATGCCTGTGAGAAGACCTCCTTTGTCTTTTTGAGACAGGAACTGCCTGTGAGACTTTCCAACATTATGAAGGAAATCAACCTTTTGCCTGATAAACTGCTCACAACCCCATCTGTTCAGATGGTGCAGAGCTGGTGAGTCCAACCAGGAAAACGAATATTTATATGCACCATTATCATTCAGGTTCTTCACTATGGTTTCAGAAAAACCTTGATTGGAAAGCTACCGAGTGAAATAATACATTTGGTATTATAAATATGGCAGTGATCAGATTTCATCTCCGATGACTGAGATGTAAACAGCTCCAGCTGCTGACTTGTTTATCGCCAAGTGGTGCAGCCGTTTATTTCCCCACTGTGTCCTCAGTGTGAGGAATACAAAAGCAGCCTCTGACTGTGGCACACTAACCCTTCTCGTGGGGGAGGTGCTCTCAGAGATGAACTTTACCCTAGTTTCTCCTCACGTGTCACGTGACCTTGTTTATAACAAGTGCTGCCTCTTTGTTCAACAAAAATCTGCTCTTGTTCAGTGAAATTTCAGATTTTGATCTTAAAAATGTATCTGTTTGCATTGCATTGTATATATATATATATATGCTTATTTATGATATTGTCAGGTACATCCAGAGCTTAATGGAGATCCTTGAATTCTTAGACAAGAATCCGGATGACCACAAAATCCTCGGAGAGTAAGCTTCTAATATGTCATTCTATTTTATATCTATTACATGTCATAGTCATATGTTGTTTCCCGGTCCCCCACCTTCCACCTTTTTCCGGTCTCATCTCACATGACTCCTGACAGCTGGATGTCTTTGTTTCTATCCTCTCCAGATTTGTTGACGCCTTAGTTACCATCAGAAACAGGCACAATGATGTTGTGCCAACCATGGCCCAGGGCATCATTGAATACAAAGAGGCATTTCCTCAGGATCCAATAACCAACCAGAATACCCAGTACTTTTTGGACCGTTTCTATATGAGCCGCATCTCTATCCGCATGCTCATCAACCAGCACAGTGAGTACTTCACTGACAAGTTGATTATGATAAGAATCATTATTATGCTTATTATTATTGTTGTTATTGTTGTTGTATTTGGTATTCAGAATTTGATGTCAGAATTTGACATCATTTTGTCAGGAGACAACTGAAAAGATAAACCGTGTGTTTCATGTGTATCCCGGGATGGGTTTCTCAACCTTCCATACGTTTCCTGGTTTATTGGTATGGCTGTGTGAAATGACAGTTACTATTTGTGAGGATAGGAAAAAAAACATTTTATTCAAATTTATGCTTTCTTGTTTATTTGCCTCGCACTTTATGGCAGAGTGGCTGGCAGGGAATTAGCATGAAGGAAAGGAAAGCAAACCTGGAGGACAGTAACCGTGACAGAGAACAGGAACAGGAATCTTGATGAGCTGAAACAAGAGGAGGAAGTCCTGCTTAAATGATGATACTTATCCATTCTGTTTAATTAACGCAGATTGGTTATGACAGGCCTGACACAAACATGACATGTAAAATGGCACAAACAGGTCCCCACAACAGACTAACCTTTTTACTACAACGACAGAACGTCACATCTACAGAAATACTGAAATGACGTCTATAGGAACACATCCCTGTATGTTTGTCAGCACACAGTCATAATTTCATTCATGGATCTGATTAAGACGTGATATTTTCCCAGGATAGATTCAACTTTAAACATTGATTTGATTTTATTATGGTTTTAAATTATGGTTTTATTATTTTTTATTTATATTTTTATATATTATTTAATATTTGATTTTTAAAGTTTTGCATGTTTTTGTGCACACGTTATTTCTGAAGTGAACACTCGCATCAGATGATGTCACATCCATTATGCAAAACAAATACAAATGTCATCAATGGCAGTTTTTATGAGGGATGTCTTTTCCAACCTCAGGAGAACTAAGAGTCAAGTGACTATAACATTGATATTTTAAAGAAAGTGGAGTAAGGAATTATCTGTAAATTTACTGCTAAATTAATGGAGCATGCAAATTGGATATGAACTACTGGATTTATTTTGCTAAAGTAATTTATGTCTCATTTGGCATTTGGCGTAAGCAGTTAATCCGTGCTGTCCTTGTGTCCTAAGGCAAGACGCAGAAACCAAAACAGATTTATGTCCAGTGTATTTGCACAGGAAAATATACTCAAGCAGATTTATGTAACACTGTTAACCTGGCTCTTTATTTATTTATCACATTGACTTAGGTTTCTAAGTCTTATGCTATGGTGTGTTGGTCAGAGAACAAAGACGGCTGATGCATATATTTGTTGTGATAGTGTAGTGTTTGACAACTACTATTTCGTAACACAATTCAATATGTAATCTCGACAGAATTGTCTTTTTTTCACACCATACATCTCATACGGGTCTGTCTTAATCAGCTGTATGACACATTTTTACTCCTATTTACTACTTTCAGTCATGATTGTCCATTAGATGAAACACTGTGTTATATTCTTAACTAATATTTTTTATGTTTGCTCCCTGCAGCTCTTATTTTTGATGGCACTACCAACCCTGTCCACCCCAACACTATTGGCAGCATTGACCCTCACTGTCAAGTCGGAGATGTAGTCCAGGGTAATTATGGATGATGTTTGGAGTTTAAGATTTAAAGTTCTAATGCAAATAAATAGTAGTTCTGATTTGTCCCTGTTTTATGGAACAAAGGGTTAACCCCATTTTTGTATTATGTTGCAATGATTTTGCCTCTTAATGCTAATAATGTATGTTTGCAGAAACAATTATTTTCCTTTAATGATTTACAATTTCTGACCCTGTTATCTGACCTGTTTTTTTTCCCTCAGATGCCTTCCACAGTGCCAAGATGCTGTGTGACCAGTACTATCTCCGCTCCCCTGAACTGATACTGCAGGAGATGAACAGTAAGGTTGCACTGCAGACTACATTTCCAATAACATAAGGGGCAGGAGATCCTGCAATATGTTTTAAATAAAGAACATACACTGTATAGTCTAGGCACCTGTGTACACATAGAGTATAAGAGGTCATGTGTGAGTTAGCATTCAGCCAGATGCACCTGATGGGCTTCTAATTATAGCATTGAAGCTGAAGTAATGGTTTAGTGCGGCTCAGCTGACTGCATCAATATTGACCCTCTCATCTCCATCGTCACGAACCGTGAAGTGAAGGCAAAGCAGAATAATAACCATCAATGGGAAAACATCCACGAGTTGTGAGGATAATGAATTTTAAATGAGCTGGAAGAAATGTTTGTTTTTTTTTTTCTTCATGACAGACAAGAAGAAGAACCATTCGATAAGCATTGTGTATGTGCCCTCTCACCTTTATCACATGCTGTTTGAGCTCTTTAAGGTACAACCTTGTAGTCACATAAAACTTTATTTCTGAATTCAGCTTTTGAAATAAAAGTTTTTAAACTTATTATTATTTTTTTTAATTTTTTGTCAGAATGCGATGAGGGCCACCATTGAGACGCACGAGGGCAGCAACAACCTCCCCCCCATTAAAGTCATGGTGTCTCTTGGAGGCGAGGACATGTCCATTAAGGTGGGTGGCAAATTACAGCACAGCTGCTTGAAATGGATAATTGTTGTGGTTGATTTAGTGCGTGTGTGTGTGGTTTTTTGTGAATGTAAACCCTGTGTAAACCAGCACATGTTGAATTGTGCAGATAAGAGTGATGTCGTGGTGCTATTTCAAATCAGTTGAGTGTTTTCGTTGCCTTAAATAACGCCTGAGGCCAAAGTACCACTTTGTATGACACCACCAACCAATTCACTGTTATTATCACAAGTTCCCTCGAGTTCAGCCTGATTGTGTGTGTGTGTGTTCTGCAGTCATATGTTTACTCATGTGTGATGGGTGAAATGCAGAGACCTAATTTCCCTTGTGGGATTAATAAATTATTTTATGATGATGATGATTATTGTGATTATTATTAAATACCTTTAGGCTAATTGTTTTTCTTTATTGCATCTGGCGTCACTTGGGACAAAAACGTCCACATCTCTTCCTCAGCTCTTCACGACTGAGAGTCACACACTGTCACAAGTGAACATCGTGTTGTATTTAAAAACAGGAAGTGAGCAAGTATCGCTTTTGACATGTCATATGTTTACGACCTGGCATCGCGTCTACATCGTCATGCTCAGCACTGTTAGAAGATCTCACATTGTTTTCATTGAAGATCTCTGTCCTCGCCTCTAGGTTAGTGACAAGGGTGGTGGTGTTCCATTTCGTCGAATCGAGAACCTCTTCAGCTACCTGTACTCCACTGCTCCTGCTCCACAGATAGGCGAGCACACAAGGCCTCCACTGGTGAGTAGTGTTGGAAACAACTTGGAATTAGCAAGGTTATTATCGTTAACGAAAATGAAGGGAATAACGAAAACTGAAATTGAGAAAACATTTTCGTTAACTGAACTGGAACTGCATTGTGTGTTAACAAAACTAAAACGTATTGAAATTATAGATAAATGTATTGTTTACACGCTCACTGCGAGATGACGACAGCAAAAGTAGAATTTTGACACTGTATTTGATGCAGTTGAGTTTATGGCTTGGATTGATAATAGGACACACAAACACATACATGTGTGTGTGTGGTTGTGTTAAACCCTGTGTTTAAGCGAGCACATGTTGGATTGTGCAGATGGTGTTTTAAATCAGAGTGTTGCCTTTGCTGTTATATAATGCCGTAGGCCAAAGTACCACTTTGTATATTTTCACGAACCACCTCATTCTCTGAACCTGTTATATGTGTATGCATGTGTGTGTGTGCACACTTTAAAGCAGAGAAAAGCAGAGAAAATGAGACATAGATAGAGAATCACCTGTTGCATGTTTGTTTCCTGATGCTTTATTTTTCTCTATGAATATGGGAGAGTTTTGCATGATACTGCTGCTTTGATCTTTAACATGGGAAACATTAATAATATGGCAGAAGGATCCTCTGCAGAGCGTCATGGATCCTGGACAGAAACATTCTGAACTGAAATAAATAAAAACGATAACTGGGACTGTGTTGTGTGTTTACAAAACCAAAACGTACTGAAATTAGTATTTAGTTTTCGTGTTCGATAATTTATTTATAAGCCTAGTGGATTGATATGTAATCGATTTTCGATTTTGGTTAAACGTCTGTACAGCCTGCAAGCATCAAAAACTCATTCTGACTTTTTGCTATTTAAATGTTGAAATCTTGGTATTATTGTTTCTCTTTCAGCGAGTGATCTACAATGCAGAAAGCAAACTTGAGGAAAGACCAGTTAAACTCTGCTGCTTGCACTGTGACAGACAACAAAGCTGCTTTAAAACCTCGATCATCTCTCTCTGTTGCAGGCCGGCTTCGGCTACGGTCTGCCCATCTCTCGCCTCTACGCCAAGTACTTCCAGGGAGACCTGCAGCTTTACTCCATGGAGGGCCATGGCACAGATGCCGTCATTTACTTGAAGGTGAGCCAGACATGGTGATCATACAGAAACATCTGTTCTACTCATGTCAACACAGCGTCTTGGAGACACCTTCCAGGAATCCCTGTAACTTTGGCACAAACAATCCCTACCACTGAAATATAGACTTGAATTCAATTGCTAATTATGACACAAGTTATGAGTCTTGATGCACATGGTTGCAACTGCTTATTCAGATTGTTCTCATGATCCCACCAGGCGCTGTCCACAGACTCCATAGAGAGACTTCCAGTGTACAACAAAACTGCTCTGAAGAACTACAAAGTGAGCCAAGAGGCTGATGATTGGTGCATTCCCAGCAAAGAGCCCCTAGATCTCAGCAACTATAAGGTGGCCAAGTGAAGATGTCCTGCAACGTCACCAATATCTGCCTTCATGTTCCCATTTCATTGCTATGGGAGTGCACCTGCTTATAGCAGTAGCATGTTCATGGTGTCTTCAGCCTCTGTCACCCATCTTGTTCTTCATAAGAAAGTAGACAAATAGAGAAAAATGCTGCTAACAGAGAACACTCGTTAGTATCACCTCTGAGACTGCAGCTCCACTTAGCATCAACAGTGTGTGTGTGTGTGTGTGTGTGTGGACATGGAGCCCAGAGTCATGAGCAGGTTGGAGAGATGGAAAGCACCCAGCATGCATTGGGAGTTACAGAATGGACTGATATAGAGTAACACAGGTGGGTGTAGCTTGATGTCAGGCGTGTAGGGACAAAGAGAGATATCCAGTTAAACGGGGGACCTGTTGTTGAACAGTCAGTTGAAAGAGATCCACACCCAAGCCTTACTCGACAACTTCACCCAAAGGCCCATTCATTGAAATTACTTGAACTATTTAAGCTAATACTATTGTTGCACGTGGTTAAATTATAAGTACTGTTGTACAGAGGAGTCTGTATGTTTGAACAAATGTACGCCTCTAAATGTCGTTTGGTTTTCTGTGTGGATACTTTGTGCTTTTGACATTTCACCCTCTCAAAATACTAATCGCAGTATTTACACTGATGGAAAAAGATAAGGTTATCTTTTCTTTACAGTGTTATCTTTTTCACATTTTTGTTTTGGACCAGGCAGAATGTAGTCCACACTTTGTGCATTCATTTGCGTTCATTAAAAAGATTATTACATAATAACAACTTTGGCCCCACGGGGCCCAAACTCTCTCTGCTTTTAGCAGATTTTAGAGAAGGCTGAAAAACTGCTGAGATCACATTTCAGTTCTGTACCAGTCTGTGATCCAAGAGGAAGCCAGTCAAGATGAGGCCAGTCTTGGATTATTTTGTGCCATGTGATTTCGTGGGTCCATATGTTTTCTTTTGCATTTATCTTAAACATATGTGTGAAATGTTATTTTTATAGCAACACTTTTTGTGAATGAAATTACTGTAAATAATGTAAATACATTTCAAATTAAAAAATGCAAAAATCTAAATATCATCTGTGTGAGATAAATCTACACTTGGTTAGTATACTGATGTGATTATATCAGTCACACACAACAACTAACAATAAAAATAAATTATCCACCCACAGAAACTGGAGCTCTTTACAGTATATATCTCCAGACTCCTTGTGTGTGTGTGAATTATTTCAGCCATCCACCTCTAAAACTCTTTCAGTTTCCATCTGTTTTTGTCGATGAATGGAATATGACAGCCTGCAGGTGGCACATGTCATATTAGGTTTCTTCAGTTTGACAGAAAGAACTTGTTTCATGGCTTCTTCTTTATTGACACTGGAATGAAAGAAGCAGTGTGTGTCACACATGGCTGCACGAGGTCCCACCAGCTGACACATTGAAGCAGATCAGTCTAGTTTCTCTGTGACCTTTGGCCTGATTATCCTTGGTACTGACACAGAGCATTATTGTAACAGACATTTCAGTTCCTGTGTGTGTGTGTACTGCTGCAATTATTTCCCTCCACCCTGGTGTCTGTCAGTCATCCTGTTACTGTACTACACTGAATCACTGAAGGATGGTACGTCCTATTTTATTTTCAAGTATGAATAAATACTTGTGCCTATTGTTGCCCTCTAGTGGTCTTTTTGGAAACAGAAACATTAATCAGCCCCTGCATATGCAGTAGACCTATACATGAAATGAATGTCTGGTTTATGATTAAAGATGTGCAGAATTTTCAGTGAATTACTTTTTTGCCCACGTGAGGAAAATTAAAAACATTCAACATTTTCAAGGAATCTTGTAAATATTCATTGATGCTTCCAGTTTAATTTACAATAAAATCTGCATCTGTCTTTAAGCTCTTTGCTGTTTTTACAGTATATACTACATAGCTGGTGAGTGGAATTTAATTATAATTACACAATAATAGTGAATGATATTTTCTACGTTTCTTGGTTAGTGGCCTTCACTCAGACGTTGTTTTTTCAAACTTCATGTATTTGACATTGTGGCATTAAAAAAGAACAACTTTTACTCTCACTGCTCTCTGCTGACCATATGAAGTGAAAAACCACCAACTGTGCTCTAATATCATGTCCACGTTTACAGTCAGTGTGTGAAAAGTAACACACCCCACAGAGTGGGAATGATGCTGTTAAACTGCAGTTTGTAATTTCCTCTTTGATTGTACATGACTGTGTCACATACACAAAGTCATGGTCACACAGTGTTTGAATTTCTTATCATTTTACATAAATAATGAAGAGGAACTTTGTGATAATTGTTGTGAGCAAAAAATGTGCACTCATATTTTTTCCCCCAAAACCATTATAAAAAAATATTACAAAAATCTTATCAAAATATTTTATTTTTCATAGTCAAGAATATTTGTACTATTTTGCCTTACCTTAAAAGCTATACTCATTAGTGCATTGTTTTATGTTTTAGATTTACTAAAAAGAACAGAACTGAGCAAATACAGAGCACTGATATCCGACTGGTTCACCATATTATTTCACACATTTAATATTTATCATTTTACCTCATGCATTTCTGTATCATGTCCTGTTAATTAATTTTAAAGTACTGACAGTTCTATGTCTGTGTTTTTAAGTCTTTGCTTTCTCATGGTATTAAAAATATGAACAACCTCATGTAATTAGATGCATTAAGAAAACAGTACAAAAACTTTGAAAAACTCTTAAAGTGTCTGGACATCTTTCTTGATTAATATTCAAACTAGCATAAATACATAAATTCAATTTGATTATGCAATGAGTAAATGAGAAAGCATATAACTGTCATCTTGTACATAACAGTTGTTGTCCCCAGCTCGTTGTCCTGGCTCTGAAACATTGAAAATCAACTTGCTGCTGTGGTCAAGGTGGAAAAATAAATTGCATTAAGCAGTTGAGCATGACTGGGAGAGTTTTGTATGATACTGCTGCTTTGATCTTTAACATGGGAAACATTAATAATATGGCAGAAGGATCCTCTGCAGAGCGTCATGGATGCTGGACAGAAAGATTCTGTTTCCTCTCTTGGAGAAGTGCACTCCATCTGGGACATATATACTTGTGTTGAAAAACCTCAGGTGGGGATGTTCAATAACTTCACCACCAATCTTGTCAACGGTGTTTTTCAGCAGTTTGTTGACTGTCTTTCTGTCGTCGTTGATCTTCCATGGACGACCGTAGCGCCACGCTCTTCGCTCATTGATGCAGGAAAACAAAATTGTCATTGAGGGAAACTCTTTGTGGAGGTGCGTCAGGTCCCTCGTCATTTCATCTGCAAGTGTGTGAGCAGACAACAGTCCCAGATCGTTGCCACCTGCGTGTGTAACCAAAATGTCAGGGGGGCCCCGTGTGGTCAGCTCGTCATAAAACCGGGGAAGGACTCCACTCCAGCGCAGGCCTCCTTTGCCAAACCACTTAACTTTGGCTTTAAGACCAAAATTCAGCCCAAACTCCTCGTACGCTGCTTTTTCTCCACGGTGAACGTAACTTGAGCCGATGATCCAGATTGTGGTGATGTTTGTTGTCTGGTCCGTCCTGGATGTGCAGTGTGAGATGCAGCTGCCACTCTGTGACCTTGAGGCCCTCTCTGTGCTCCGCTGTGACTGGACCTGGATCACACATGAAAGATAATTACGGTACACAGATGATCATACTCGCCCACTTTCTGTCTGCACAGTGGATCTTTTCAATTCTTTCAGTGCCCTTGAAAATTTCTGTTAAGAGCCTTTTTACTATTTTCATTTGAAGCTAACAGTAGCATCTAACACATTGATTCTACTAAATGCTAAATAACCAATGTTTTTGTTTGGATGTAAACAGTGCATCTAATAAACATACTCATCCACTCTCTCTATGGAGAGTGAGACTCTTGAAATCTGTCATTGGTCCTTTATGTTTCATGTTGGTGACATCTTACCTGTCTGCAGTGTGTTTTCCTCCTCCTCTCTGGAGAGTAGGGGTCTTCTTTTCTTCTCTTGCCCCTGAAGGTTTCAGTGTAACTGCTGGTTCCTCCTCTCCTCTGGATTCTGATGTGATCCATGGCAGGACGACAGATTAGTGTGAGTTAGTTGATCAGATCAGTGACGTTTTCCCAAAATCCTTCAAATACAAATGGACAGAAAGTTTCAGAAGCAATCGTCCGCTCGGTCTTGCAACAGGAAGTGAAGTTAACTGATCAACTGTCATTTGGAAAATGCGCCGCATGTATATCAAAGTCACTATCTGTTGCTATGGTAACTTCTATGACGTGGACACGCAGGCCGTGCCCGCGTGCGTGCCTGCTCTCCAAAATGTATGCCCAAAAATTACCTATGCAACAACTGACATACAGACGAAGGTTTCTATCGACAACGAACGAAATAGCGAAAACCGAGATTGAAAAAACATTTCGGTGAACTGAAATAAATAAAAATGCTAGCTAAAAGAAAAGAAACGATAACTGAGACTGTGTTGTGTGTTTCCAAAACTAAAACGTTCTTTGTTTTCGTGTTCGATAATTTATTTATAAGCCTTGTGGATTGATATGTAATCGATTTTCAATTATATGAGCGCCGCACGGTCCGTGACGTCATTTATTGTTTACGGTCTGCCCTACTGTCTGCCACACGTTTGCACTTAAGGCTAAGTCTTGTGGACTGTTCAGAGGTTTTGTGCACAGTAGGTTGTTCAGCCATAACTTAATATATTTTTAATTGTATTTTTTGTTGAGTTTTTATTACACAATAATTTTACCTTATTGCATCCTGCACCTGACAAATAACACAAACTATGAAAAAAAACTAAAACTAATACTACAATTAATGAAAACCAAAATAAAGTATTAAAAAAATATAAACTAATAAAATGTAGCAAAACTGCTCTGAAAAGAATTAAAACTAACTGAATTAGAGAAAAAAGTCACAATGAAATAAAACTAAAGTATCATGAAAAATCCAACTATTATAACTTTAGGTATTACGATATAATTTATTTACCCACTACCACAGTTACTGAAAAACAAATTAAGGTTTTTCTCAGTATTTACTGTTTATTCAACTACTTGGAGACACCTTCCAGGAATCCCTGTAACTTTGGCACAAACAATCCCTACCACTGAAATATAGACTTGAATTCAATTGCTAATTATGACACAAGTTATGAGTCTTGATGCACATGGTTGCAACTGCTTATTCAGATTGTTCTCATGATCCCACCAGGCGCTGTCCACAGACTCCATAGAGAGACTTCCAGTGTACAACAAAACTGCTCTGAAGAACTACAAAGTGAGCCAAGAGGCTGATGATTGGTGCATTCCCAGCAAAGAGCCCCTAGATCTCAGCAACTATAAGGTGGCCAAGTGAAGATGTCCTGCAACGTCACCAATATCTGCCTTCTTGTTCCCATTTCATTGCTATGGGAGTGC
Organism: Trinectes maculatus; assembly: GCA_016785345.1. Lineage (NCBI taxonomy): Eukaryota > Metazoa > Chordata > Actinopteri > Pleuronectiformes > Achiridae > Trinectes > Trinectes maculatus. Next base: position 83,632 of record JAFBJQ010040681.1, on the reverse strand, counting down.
ACCTGCTTTTAGCAGTAGCATGTTCATGGTGTCCTCTGTCACCCATCTTGTTCTTCATAAGAAAGTAGACAAATAGAGAAAAATGTTGTTATCAGAGAACACTTGTTAGTATCACCTCTGAGACTGCAGCTCCACAACAGGGAGTGTTAATGTGTGACAACATAACTGTTGTTGTCCTATTTCTGGATTTTTGAAAAACAACTTGCTGCTGTGGTCAATGTGGTAAAATAAATTGCACTGCTCAGTTGATAAACAGAAAGCTAATTATCACCTTTTGAATTGTTTTGATTATTTCTAAAGTAAACAGTAGTTTCCGCCTTCTTAGATACAGGCATTAGCTGCTTTTTATCATCCATGTGTTTGTGTTGGGACAGAAGACACTTTAGACTTTTTCAGTATTTTCACTAATCTGACATTTATAGACAAAATAATTCATCAAAAAACAATAAAAGTATAAAAGCACTATTGTTTTCCTCAGGGTGATTCTTATGATAAGATGTGTTTATGGCCACCGTAATGCTCCACCTATTAGAAAAGGTATTTACCTTTGGATTACACTAGGTGGCGCAGTAACATCATTGTGAACCTGTTGGCCAACCTGTGGGATCTGGTATTTCAGTCACACCAAAGGAAATGAATTGTTACGATGGGGCCAACGATAACAGCTCAAAGTCAGTGGAGCGATTTAAGAACGACCCTTCATTCATAATCCACCAGTGGAAAAAAACATATCTGATCGCCTTTATTTTTCCTTTTATGGTAAGAGTGGGCATCATAAAAGTCAGGCCAGAGCATCATGGAGTGGTTTACAACTCAGACGTGGCATCGTCACCGCTGAAGAATGCATCAGATCCAGAGGAGCAGTGGTCTTCACAAATACTTGTAATGTTTTTCATGTTAGACACAGAACCAGTCTGACCAGCGCTTCCGCACAGGGCGGTGGAGGGCGGGGACACTGGGGCACACGTCCACCTGATTGGTTGGACGCTCAACGCGTACTCAGGGAGACAAACTCCAGGAAAATAGACGGAGGTGGGTCGCGGTGCAACGGGACAGAGACACCTACAGACGGTCTGAGGACATTCCGTGTGGACATGAGGACATTTTGGGATAACTTGCAGTTTGAAGAAAAAAAGTCGGGCTTTTAACAGAGCAGTTAGCTTCAGTCTACTTCCGCCTTGTATTATTTTTGTAACCGTCTTTCAGCTGTGTTAGACATGACTGTGTTTACACTTTGACTTTTACGGCACGAATGAGAAAGCGACCAGAAGACGCAGCCGTCCACTGAACATCATTTCCACGGGTTCCCACCAGCTTCTGCGACAGTACGGTGGTAAACATGGCAGAACACGCCAGCCTGGAGTGTGGGAAGATTGACTTTGTCCTCCTGGACAACGTGACTATGGAAGAGTTCATGGCTAACCTGAAGCTCAGGTAAGAGTTAGCCGCGGCTGGTCGCCCACTGCGCTCTCATGCTAACCAGTATGTTAACTGTGTATATCACGTCTGAGGACGCACGTTGTGTCTGAGGACGACCGGAAACGGGTTGTAAAAAGTGGCCTGGTTGTCAAACAGGTGCTGGAGGTCATGCGTGGGATGAATCCTCTCATCCATGAACACAGCGTGGTATACCGGCGATGTCACATCACAAGGTCATGTTTTTGACCCCCACGTGTGTAATGTGTGTTTGTATGAAAGTTGTGTATGAGTGACAGCGCGCGGAAGGGACTGCGCCCAAGACACGCGCACTGCGCATCGTGCGCCGCCGCGCTGTTGGAGCGGTTCACTCCACTGAGCCGTGTCTGTCAGCTGCGCTGTCAGCGGGCCGGTGTCAAGCATAATGTCACACACCCTGTGTGAATGCAGAGACGTGTGTTTGTGTGTGTGTTGGGAGGGGGTGTATCAGTTTCCTCATATCCTTTCCCCTGTGTCATCTGCGATGAAAGTAATGCAAACTGATCCCTAATGGCAGTTTTACACGGCTGCTACTCAGTCGACGCGTTTTGATCGTGGGTGCAGAAAACACAACATCAATCAAACTTCATTATGTTTACGTTGCATTGATTTCGGGTCTTCAACTGCCCATGAAATACTAATATATGTTTGGTGTGTAGTTGCTGTACTGGAGCAAAACAGACAGTCAAAGTGGGTTGATTCGTCTGCAACATTAACATTAACACGTTGACCTCATGACACCTCAAGTGTCTTGACGGAACCCGGAAATAGTCTGGTCTCCAGAAAAAGTTTGCTTCAAAAAAAGTTAATTTAGGCACCTCGCAGTTTAAAGACAGGTTTGTGCCGCTAGCATGGTGTCCCTGTTTATCATGAGCACATCCAAATGTCTGAGGTTTAATTTAAGGTTGTTTAAAGTAAATCACTGTATGTGATGAGTGTATTAATATTAACAATAGGAGCTGTGTTATTGTTGATGTCACAACAGATCTAATCTTATTTGCAAACTCAAAATCAATATTGTTGTAGTCTGGGGTGTACTGATTTGGAAGAGCTGTCACAATGGATAATTATTAATTGAAAGCTCCAGAATAGCTAGTAGATGAAGTGATGTTGTTTTCTCAGCTATTATTTTCAAAGTCTTTAATTATGCTGTAAAAGCTCCCAAGAGTTTGTGTTATGACCGATTTCCTCCCATTTCTTTCTGATTTTACTATGGAAATGATTAAGCCTGCAGCAGCTGCTGATTTCTAGCATCTACAGTATTTATTCTGATGCACAAATTCCTGATTCCATTTCCAGATTGTCAGTTTAGTGATAGACATTTTAGCTACAGTACCAATTTTGCAATTTTTTGATTGTGCTGGTTTTGGATTTCTCAAATAAAGACAAACATTTGTAGAAGAAATAAGCGCCAGATATAATGACAGTTATTTAGTTGGTGGCCAGGTGTCCATGTTTTATGGAGGCAGTTGTGGTTAACAGCGTGTTTATAGAGACATACCTTTTCAATTAGATAAGCTGCGGTGGGAACAGTAGCTTTGGCAAGTGAGGCAGAGGGACCTTGGTGTAACTAGACAGCACCGGGCCTCATTTTCCCAACTCTCTCCCCTTTTCTGTCTGTTTGTTTCCCCTCCAGCCAGACATCTCAGTCTGGAGATGGCGTGTGCAGCTTGTTATTTGTAAAGGGTGTGACCAGCAAGAAGTGCTTCCTTTTTGCTCCTTTTCCTTGTAGCCTGAGGGGCACATGCATACATTCATGTGTGTGATGCAGAGAGCACCAGGCATCCATATGTCACTTACCCAAAACTAGCTGCACATGTCTCCTGAGAAAAGCTTGCTGCACAACAATTCTTTTTTTCTACAATTTCCAAAAGAGCAAACTTGGCATTTTACATGTCTGGCTTGCTCTTTGAAAAGTCCACATTGCTAACTTGTCCAGAACTTGTGAACCCCCCCCCCCCCCCCCCCCCCCCCCCCCCCTCAGCTGTGACCCCCCCCCCCCCCCCCCTCCCGCTGCCAACTGAATTAGACCGCTGTGCAGGGGATTTCTGCTTGTTTTGTTAAATGCCTGCCATGTAGAGTGGCTAATCAGGTCTCCCAGTGGCTGCCTGTGAGGCTTGATTTGGAAAAGACTGCTCGTTCTCCCTCAGTGCGGCCAGATATGGTTGTTCAAGTTGACATTTACTTTGTTTGACTTGAGGCTGAACTGTGTGTTCTGCTCCAGAGAGCCTCCCCGTCTCTAAATAGAGCCCAGCCAGTGCCCAGTCTCACTGTAGCGATGTCTGGTAAGATAAAAATTCAAGGCAAATTCCTGTAGGTTCTTGGGAATTTGGCCAAAATTAAGCAGCAGATATAATCGACCCTGGAATTTTCATTTGCTTATGTGGGATACGCATCCCATGTGTGATTAAAAATGACTCATGTTAGAAAACAGTAGATTAGAGAGCGGAAGGTAATTTTTAAATTTGATTACTCTCCCGTTATTGATGCCCATAGGGATACCACAACTCATGCAGACTATACAGTGGAGTTCCCCTACAAATGGCATCAGCTCCCTGCCTTCAGGAAGGAGGGATGCAGTAAGTGTGAACCTGTGTAATTAAAGATGAAATAAAGACAAAGTACACAGATAGCTAAAACCAACAGCTTTGAGTAAATGCTCTCTGTTGTCTGTCCTATAAGCCAGCAGTGTCTGCATGTATCCCAACAGCCAGGCACAGTTTTCCAAAATGTTTTTACAAGGCAGTGTGGTTTTGTCTCTCCTTAGGAATCTGGGGTGGGAGGGTGTCTGTGTGTGTGTGTGTGTGTGTGTGGGGGGGGCAATCTACTGCATGTTTCCCAAAATATTATGGTGGAGTCTTTTTTCCTTCAAATTGACGTTTAATACTTTACATCACAAAAACAACACGCACCATACCATGTAGATGAAATCTTTTTTTTTAATCTATTTTTGTTCTGGTGTAAGAAAATAGGCCAGTAACAGGATGGCAGGGTCCGATCTCTCCCTGGATTGGTCGTTTTATTTTAATCTCATGAGTACATGATGGCTCACATCAAGGTCTCACATCACAAGGCAAAATGCTTGCCAAATTTGTGCACTGTTTGAACATCAGCACAGTACATCATTCTAAACTGCTCAGATCACACCAATATCGGGTCCAAATACAGTATGTCCAACCCAAGGCTAAAAAAAATTAAGCTAAGGACTATATTTTACATGTGTATTTGCAGAGGTACCGTCATAATAATAATAAATAATATAATAATAATTAAAAAAATAATATAAATACTAAATAATAGTTATTTAGTATTTATATCTATAGAATGTCATGTCAAATTATTGTGCGCATATTCAGTAACCTCTAATTTGTTTGACAGTATGAACAGGTCCGAGTGATTTGGCCTTTGAACTCATGTTGGCGGTTGAAATGGACTTTGGACAGGAAGCGCTCAAAATAATATGAGGCAGGCCATAGAAGTAGGAAAGCTGGCATTTCCCCTGCCTTCACATTTCATTGTTTCCTGCAGATCCTCTTCCTAACCTTGCTGGGAATCTTACGTGCAGCAGATGGGACATGAATTTTAGATTCTACATTGTGATGATTTTAGTCTTAGCTATTCTTAGACTCACAATTCTATCCTTCAAGGTTTAAATATGTCACTCTATATCTGATGTATTCTAGGGTTGACCATAAAATTACTTGGCAAATTATTTTCATGTGCTTTTAAAGGAACAATGGCTCTCCTGTTGCAAGCACTCTAACGTCAGAAAGTGCCCTAACTCCAGAAGAGGTGTGGTACAGAAAAAGATTACCTTTCTCTCTTTCTTTTTTTTGTCCTGCTGAATAAACAAAGGGATCAGAGTTTCGATGCAGCTCAGGTAAAGTTTGAAACCTAAGGTCAAGGGTCACGCATGACATCTCTCTCTCTCCTCCTCTTTTGCTTTTAAGGGACAGCACTAGAAACATTTTTATGTCCCAACATGTCACATCCTCCTTTTTAGGTTAAAAAACCTTTTTTGGGGCCAGCGTCCTTTCTTTGGCCATATGTGTGTGTGTGTTTGCCTTTTTTGCCCTTGTTCATTCTGTCACAATAAAACCAAAGTCCACGCACAGAACACACAGTCTTAGTCATCGGTCCTGCAGCAAAGATAAAAATAGGTGATAGTGTGCAACAGATGGCTTAAGAATATTAATCCCAACTGCTTATTTAAATGCTTTCCTCTTAGTGGTGGTAAGTGACTGCAAGTTAAATATCTGTAAATATAGTGCCCATGACAGCTAGTGACAGAGTGCAATGACAATTACAGTTGTGGGATTGTCTGATCTGTCAGGTCTTTTAAGTTTCCTTATTCAAAACCTTAAGAAAACTGATGCAAATGCTTCTTAAGTGATTTTGAATAATATTCTCAGTAGGATTCTTGCTTATCATACAAAAAACAACAAATCCTACATGAACTGGTGAATTCATAGAAGGCTCTCAGCAAGACGCCTCATACTCCACTGCAATCCAGCATTAACAGTCCAGTCTCGCCACAAGAATTTCCATACAACCGTCTGCAATCTGAAACACATTACCATGCTTACACAAACAGGGGCTGTGCTCCTGTAGCTTTAGCCTCTAAAATAAGTTCACCAGCTCTCAGAGACGTCTCATTTGTGGACTGTCTGAGTTGGCAGGCAAGGTCAAGAGCTGGCCTCTCTCTCTCTCTCTCTCTCTCTCTCTCTCTCGCGCTCTTGCTCTCTGTCCCTGTGTTATTTCATATGGCCTCTGCCTTTCCCCTTTATTCTTCTTCACTGTATAATATACTCATCTTGTATTTTACATAGTATAGGAGGAAGGGGTGTGAACCTCAGTCATTGAAGAAAGTGTTAAGTTTTTCTGGAATCACTTTGAATGGCAGGGTATTTGGGAATCCCTTATGATGCGCGTGATTCACATAGCTAATATTGCATGTGCGCGTATGCCTGTTGCCACCATATGGGTGTTTTTTTTCCCCCTCTGTATGTTTGTGTCCTAGGCAGCGGTGATGTCACTCCCTGCTTCCTGCAGTGTTAATTGTATTATTCTCCTGTTGGAGCTGTGCTCTGAGTCACACTGGTCACGGAACAGTTTACTCGCATTCACAGCCAGAGCTAGTGCTTCACATCACTTCACAGTAACGTAGGCACACGTGCACACACACACACATCCCCGCATTATTTAATGCCACTGTTGAATAGACAGTGCATCTTATTATCAGTGTTCAGACTGGTGCCTCAGAATAGTTGAAATGTACATGTATTCATCATTCAGTGCATTCAAATGTCTACACTAAATATGGGATGGAAAAAATATACACATCAGGTGTGCACACACAGCTATGATGTGTCATCACCTGCTCTTCTTCATTTTTAATTCGTGGTGGCTGGAAAATGACTCATAATTAATCCTGTTTTTTAATCCCATTTATTGCTCCTTGTCTGTTCATACGATTGATCTTATCCATCGGTCTGTTTTTGTGCTTTTCTCTGTCCTCCTTTTAGCCCTGATAGAAATCATAGTACTTCCTGAAATAGCATGTTGAGTAATGTCTGGTTCTTTTGGATACGTTCCTTTCTTTCTTTTTTTCCCTCTCTTTTCCTTCAGTCATCCCTTTTCATGGCGGCGTATACTGTGGCTCTTACGTCAGCCACTGCTGGCCAGTCTGTTTAAGTGTGAACAGCTTCTGCATCGTTCTAGCTGCTAAAAACCTCACAGCCTCATCACCAACATTTTAGCCACCTCCACCAGAAGACATTTGTATGTGTGGGTGTGTGGGTGTGTGGGTGAGGTGGATGGCTTCATTCCCAGTCAGTGCAGAAATGAGGGTCAGCCACCTGATCTGCAGCCTCACTGTGTACACATGGCTCCCATTTCCCCTGAGTATCCAGATCTGCCAGCCTCATGAGAACATCCTGTAGTGTGAATGGGAGGAACACATGCTACAAAGCACTATTCAAGCAGTGCTTTGTTTTGCGAGTGTGGCTATATATGCAGGATAGATGTAACCCTGGTTAATTAATGTCCTCAATGTCCCTCAATAATGCCTTACAAAGTGAAAGTCCACTTGAACTAAACTGGAAGCAGGTCTGTCTCTTATTTGATGTAGCTGATTTTTATCTTTTGCTTATTGTCCTTCTGCCGCTCTCGGTCCCCCTGTTTTTTAATGTAATATCATTATATTATGTCCTCTCAGAAAATCCCTGTAGTGAAAACTCTTGCTAGAAAAACTTTTGATCTTCATCTGCATGAGGTTGCATAAAAGCCTTGGATAATCTGTCTCCCTGCTCCGCAGGCATACTGTGCTGGTAGCAGGGAGACGACATCTTCTGATTGTGGGAGAAGATTAATGTGGGCCTGAGGGAGGGTGGATGTGTTATATGCTGATGATCTGCATCTCCTACAGACAGTCTGTGAGCTGCCGTTTAGTACTAAGCAGCAGTAACAAAGCAGCGGAAACTCCCCTAATGCAGAATCCAGATGTCTGATGGCTGTGGACCATGAAAGAGGCCTCTGACACAATGTACATAAGAGTAAGGTGAAACGGAGAAAGGTGGAGCACTTCGATTTATTTCTGGTGTGTCTCCAAAAATAACTCGAGTTGTCTGAGAATTGTTCCTGTTTGATAAAAACAACTAAATGTCTTCTATGTCTTCTATGATAACTTGCTTGATGGAAATAGGAAATACAATGCTGTCATGGAGGTTTTGTTGATGTTCAAGAATAATAGAGTGGAATGTTCAGGTGCCCAAAACATGTTGTGTGTCTACAACATGGTGCAGTCGTTATTAGTCACGATAACGATTGCAGTGTAAGATGTAAGTCATAGCAGTTATTAAACAGGAGACGGGTGGTTATATGTTCCCTTTACTTTGGCACTGTTAATTTTGTTGTTTTCGTTACATCCATTCAGAGCTGCAATCACAAATTCACAATATGACCTCTGAGGTCATATTCAGTTTACTGCCAATTACAACAAAATGAAAGCATCAAATCAAATAAGAGTTTTGCAAGTTATAATTTCCTCTCTCAAATGTATGCCTTCGATCTATCATCAGTTTTGCATTGCAACATCTTAGACAAAACAAGAGTCCAAGTATGCTGTGAAGAGCAGTGTACATGGCTGGTATTTTATAAGAACAAGGCGTCGTTTACCCAGCAGCCGTGGGTATAATCCCAACAGCATACTGCTATTACTCCAAACAAGATCAGTAATGGTCGTGAACACAGAGACAAAAGTGGAACAGCAACAGATTATCTCCTTGCCCTTCATAATTCCTAGAATGACTCTGAGGTACAAACAACAATGATGACAACACGTGCCGGGACAGCTCATGCCAACATGGGCCACAGATTGCACTATACTTGACCAATGGCACGGAGTGTGTGCTCACACTCTCTGTCACTCTCTCTCTTACACACACACACACAAAAGTATGTAAATTGGAATAAACTTAAAAAATCTTAACTCACTGATTTTCGGTTTTGCTGCGCATCAAATCGTTTCATTTGGCTCATAGTTTTTCTGTGCTCTTGAATTTTTTTATTTTTATTTTTTAGACAGTCATAAATAAAATGTCATAATAACACCAGTGAGTCCAGCCCGAGGGTAGTGTTGTAGAGGGTGGCATTTTTCACATCATTATTTGAGTCATGTTTCTACCTCTCAAGGTTTTCTTTCTGTTTTTCCTTTTTTGCGGGGAGAGGGAGGGGAGTGGGTCGGTGAGAAAATGTCATAAATCGCTCTCGCTCCTCCCTGCGCTAACCATAAAAAGACCCACCCAAACAAGAGTGGCGACAGTGGTTGTTCTCAGTTGTGCTCTGTAATTCGTATCAGAAGGGAGTGTGTTGTGTGTAATGCAGTCGGTTTGTGCACATGTGCGTGTGTGTTTGTGTGGCATTATGGTCACTCCAGTATTTTTAGGGCAGACAAAGCTTCTCAGTATAGTAATTCCTCCTCAGTTTTTATGTAAAACAAAAATTCATGGATGTTGTCTTTTAGCATTAGTGCACAGCTGGTTCTGTGTGTGTGTGTGTATCTGAATAAAAGGTGGATGACGCAGATATTTTTGTAGTGAAACATTCTAATAGTTGCCAACTGTACAAAAGAAACAATTTGTCTCTTTTGTACAGTCACAACTGTGAGTGTAGTTTTCCCGAGGGCACTGTAAACACAGCAACTTTTCCTATTTTTATTGGCAGGTTTATTTTGATTAGCTGTAATGGAATCACAGGACCATGCTGCTTGTCTATGCTAACTTTAGCTACTGGAGCAAAGGTAGTTTATGTGCGATTGTAATGTTCAGTGAAGAGGGAGAATGCATTTAATATCAAGACCACACACAAGCATTAGTTGTATGATCCGTTCATTAGTGGTGCAGTTGCATGCATAGATACAAAGGAGATAGATATACTTAATTAATCCCACAGTTTCCCTTGCTTATTTACCCTTTTTGTAAAATAAGTGACTGCACTGTAAATATTTGACAAAAACACAGAATTATTTTGCAGATTCTTAAGCATTAACACTCATGAGTGCCAGAGTAATGAAAAGTGAAGATGATTACAGGTGATTGACACTGTTTAGCATAGTGTTACTGTTACTATTAATACACGGAAGAATCAGACTGAGGATCCTAAGGCCCCATATTCTAGAAGGTGAGATTTCCATTGTTTCGGATCAGGAAGCTGGTTCAGTTTCTGTTTTAATGCTGTGAATATCCCTAGTTAGAGAAATAGAGGTGATCAGTATATGTTAATGATAACTCCTTCTCCATGTTTAACTTTATCCTGACTCCTCTTTCTGTTTTTCTCTGTCTCTGTCTCTCTCCCACTTCCTGGCAGCTTTTGGGAGGTGTCCTTTTTGGACCGAGATCACACGGCTGCTTGGTCAGACCAGTTTAGACACATGTCTCTTCACTGACAGACACAGAGATGAAAGGGGAAAAATAGAAGTTGACACTTGTTGTTGGTCGGTGCACAATGGTTTCACCTTGCTCACTTCATTAATATTATATTTCAATCTGACAATAAAAACAATACAAAGGAACGTATTACCAAATTTAAATCTTGCAGCTATAAATAGTGTTTCTGTCAGACTAATGACCCATATGGTTATCTAATCTCTAGCCTGTGTCCTTTAAATCCTCCTAAATGAAAGTTGAACAGATGGATGAGCGAGCCCTCAGCTGACACACATGCGAACCAAATGAGTTCTCTTCTCTTCTCTTCTCTTCTCTTCTCTTCTCTTCTCTTCTCTTCTCTTCTCTTCTCTTCTCTTCTCTTCTCTTCTCTTCTCTTCTCTTCTCTGCCTTGTTTGTTTGTTTCTTTGTTTGTTTGTTCTGCAAAGGAAGGGTGTGGTTCACTCTTCCTGTTGCAGTAACAACAACAGTAGCAACTGCAACAGTGACATTGTTTACAACAACAACAGGAATTTACAGTAATTCCAGTGTTACTTAGATGATGATTACAGAGTAGATGCAGACTGAAATAAACGGGGCACAGATGTAGCAGGTGTAACATATACATCCTTTCTACCATGTAAACCACTGTTGTCAGTCCCGTACAGTGCATTGTCCATGTGCGTTCTGTGGGCAGTTCACTGTGATTGCCTGTGCGCAGGGAGGCAGAGGTCCTGTCTCAGACAAAGCCCTCCGATTGATGTTTGAACAATGGAGCGGGCACTCTGCAGCCTCCCGACAGACCTCCTGAGCAGAGGGGCTGCACAATGACTCTTTTTCAATGTCACCAAGTGAGGATTAAGCCTGTAGTGTTAGTATAAAATCTATACTAACATCTCTATGCTTACACTGGAGAAATTGTGGTGAACCTGCTTATTCTTTTTTGCATTAGTGTGTTGCGCATGTTAAGTGTGACTCTGATGTTTTCATTTTCTTGCACTTCATAGCAATTAACATTTATACATGTGACTTTATTGTAAACATTTAAGATTGTTAATCTTGAATTCCACTAACAAGTGTTAGCTCACAATATACAAATTGTATTATTCTACTTATTATTCTATTCAGTCATCTATTGTCAAGAATCAGTCATTTATTTTTCCAGTTCCACTTGCTTTTTTACTACTTCTACTCATAACTCACTTAAAGGCATTATTCTACTTTATAAATACTCAAGCATACTTTGACATTTAATTTTACAGCAAAGCTCTCTCTATATTCCACCATGGCCCATCCAGGTTGCATGTCAGTACAAAAATAATGTGATCCCAGTGCCAGTTCTTGTGCATGGTCTGACGTTGTACAGTATAGTGTGAGTACTGGCATGCAAATGTGTGTACTTAAGCATGACCTAATCCTAACATGTGCGGTTAGACACACCCACAGTCCATCCGCTGTCTGTTCTCTTGTTTGTTTTTCGTCGAGTGCATGGGAAATTACATCAGTCTTATAGAACATAGATCTAATTTAATGAAAACATTTTTTTTACAAATCATGCCTGTGACTCAAGAATAAGTTTGTCTGCACTTACTCTTTATTTTTTATCATCATTATGTACTCAAATTCTTTACAAAATGTCAAACTCTAGAGTAGACCAGCTGGATGAAAAGACCCAAGGCCAATATGCCAAGGTTTCAAAAATACTGATAAATGAGAAGAGTGTCATGAGTTTGTGATGGTCAAGGCCTTGGATGTGCCTGGAAGTCCTGTGCTTATAATAACAACATTATTATTCGTAGGACTTCCTCTGGTGCTTGAGTTGTACTACAGTGAACGAGGCAGCATTTCCTAAAAATGATCCTGAAAAATGGTGAATCTCAGTATCTGGCAAGTCTTTAATCAGAATTATGTCTATTTGAGGTTTTCTGGCAACTGCTTAAATCCACAATCACAAATACTTTACATCGACCTATTTGGAATGTTTTGGAATAATAAGGCAGTGGCAGAGGCTTGGCAGCTGTGAAGAAAGAGATCATTCTTCTGTGGGGAGAAACTTGGAACTTCGTCCTGTGGAGAGGAAGGAAGTCAGGCAGGCGGCCTCGGGCAGATGGAGAGAGAGGGAAAGATTGTATGAGGAGAAAAAAAATCTTCCAACTATGTGGCCACCTGAAAATTATAAGTTATATTGTATTATATATGATAAGTTATGCTGTACTGTCTGTATTCCAGTTCACCCCAAAGGTGTTGGATGGACTGAGGCCTGAGGTCCAGGCATTGTGCAGGACAGAACTGTGGTTATAATGTCTGGAGCACAAACATCATCATCATAATAATGCCATGGCACCCAGCGGGT
>JAFBJQ010040681.1:0-70822 GCA_016785345.1 Trinectes maculatus | reverse complement strand
TAAAGGTGAAACAGTTTGAGAAGTATATATATACATATATATACATATAATTTAAAGGTGAAACAGTTTGAGAAGTCACAAAGGTTAAAATACATGATCTGGAATTATGAGTCGGACGTTATAACGTCTTCCAGCAGCCAATAACATGGTGGATTCTGGTCTCATTCAATCTGATGACATTTCTATACAATATACCATCTTGATTTATCGTCCTCATTATAAATGACCATGCTATGTCAGCGTGTCATGTGGTGCAGAGTGTAGTCTTTGGTGTCCTTTGACTGAACCTGAGATCAGATTTGCTTTCAGCTAGACTCACCTTCATTTCAGTTTACAGGTGTCATTACCTTTATAACGATTAATTACAACAACTGAATCATGATATGAAACAGGTGCCGTGTTTTAAAGCCGTTTTTCTGTGATACAGTTTTTCAGGTATTTTTGTTATTACTTTTAGAAAACGTAACTAGACAGAAGATAATGTTATTTTTTCTCCAGTTCCTTTTTCACTAAAATCATTCATCTGTTAATAATCTATAGAAATAAACCATCGACTGTAATAAACAAAGAAAGTGAACGTACAGTATTGTGTCAGCATTAGTTAAATAAATCATATCGTAATATTAGATCCTATTTCTCAGTGCCTGCTTTCTATGTCCTCAGGTTTGAGAAGGGGAGGATCTACACTTACATTGGAGAGGTGGTCGTGTCTGTCAACCCTTATCGTGCCATGAACATCTACGGCCGAGATAGCATAGAGCGTTACAAGGGCCGTGAGCTGTACGAGAGGACGCCCCACCTCTTTGCCATCGCTGATGCTGCTTACAAAGCCATGAAGAGGAGGAACAAAGACTCTTGTATTGTCATCTCAGGTAACATGGGAAGCCCCCCTGGATGAGTCAGACAAAAAGACACAGGGACCTTCACTCTGTTGTACCTTTAATATGATAATAGTATAAGATTTAACTATTTTTCCATAATATTCAAATATTTCTTGTGGGAAGAAAAAAAATCTTATGTAATTTCCATTCACCACCACATATTCAAAAAGAATTTCATTTGATGTGGACACGCTGTGCGGTGGCATGGAGAAACCATGCAGGTTAAAGCCCCACCCAGTGGTCAGAGCAGGAACTGAGCCATGCCTTTTCTGGTCTTAAATCAACTGTTTAATCTACTGTTTTTTCCTTAAAGGCAGAAAATGTGACATTGCACGAAAGACAAGCAAGTATTGGACTTTTAAAATGCTCAGCGTTTTAGGCCAGCAGGGTTCAATAACAAGGCAGTAAAACTGTCCCAAAGTGATAGACCCCCAAATATATTTTATTTGGCTTTTTATTGACTGACCCCATGCACTCTGCTTTTTATGACAGGGGAAAGTGGAGCAGGGAAGACAGAAGCCAGCAAATACATAATGCAGTACATTGCTGCTATCACCAATCCTAATCAGAGAGCTGAAGTCGAAAGGTGAGCTGCTCTTTTTGACACAATCAAGACTGAAACACAATAGAATCAGACCCATGGGTGTGGTTTAGTGATCAGCCAGGAAATATGATACAAACTGGGATTGATTTATATATTTTTTCCCTGTTGATTTCTGTTACCTATGTTATTATGCTGTTGTGTTACTCAGTTTTGACAAACAATGCTCAGAGATATTTAGTGTCTAGCATGGTGTGTTAATATATTATCCCCGTGTGTCTTGCACCAGACAGTGCAGTGACTTGTATTGCAGGTCACCTTTGTTATCTTATCGGCGTGTGCTCCAGTTAAACACAAGGCATTATTAAATTCCTGGTACTGATACTGCCAGCACTTTGCTCTTCCATCGAACTGAGACAGGGTTACACCTCAGACTTTAGTCACTGATGAGTGAGTGGGTGTGGTGTATTCCTGTAGATAGTGAAGGGATTTCACCACATCACAGAGAGAAGGTTTATGGTTAGAAATCAAGTGAATAGATAGTAAATGGAAAAACTAAATCAACTTTGATGTTGAGGAAACCAAATGATGACGCTAACATTTAGTGCTCAGACAAAGGTCATCTGCAGAATTTCACTTTAAATGGTTCTGAATACAAACAACACAATTGCTAATACTTTTCAAAACATATGAGTTAAGAAATCGGAATCTATATTTAATCCACATTGCTACCACCTGCTGTACAAATGCTCTGCGAATCGATACAGTCATTTGTACAGCATCAAACATTCAACACAGCACAGAACACAATAATGTACAATAGAGGTTCATACGATATTAGTCATCATGCACTTGATCAAGAGACCAATTAATTTTATTTATTCTATCAGACGTTGAGGCAAAAATTAGTTTTGTCATTTTTGGACATAATCCTATTGTGTAAGTTACTTTTTCTCAAATGATGAATGTAACAAAAAAGTATCATCTGAAAAGGGGAGCTCAAAATCAAGTGGGTTTCTTCCTCTTCTGTATAAAAGATGGAAATAAACACAGAAATCAGATAGAGAAACAGAGATGGGCAGACTTTTATCATGCAGATTTGACACATCTGTCTCTTTAGATACGCACCGCTATTGTGCCAGTGTTTTTACCTGGTTCCACTTAGTCACCCACTTTACCTTAAGTATCACTTTGCCTGCCCACAGGGTGAAAAACATGCTGCTTAAATCCAACTGTGTCCTGGAGGCTTTCGGGAACGCCAAGACCAACCGCAACGACAACTCCAGCCGCTTTGGCAAATACATGGACATCAATTTTGACTTCAAAGGAGATCCCATTGGAGGACACATCAACAACTACCTGCTGGAAAAGGTGAATTGTCACCATAACTACAACCTGGTTTGGTTCATTGAGTTTAGACAATAAAAACTTTGAATATGCTTACAAGAACATACATATCATGCTACAGAAGACGCAATGTTACATTTTACATTCTATTTTGTTTCCGAAGTACATGTTTTGTTGTTATGTTAACAGAGGAAAAAGGTTGAATATGTTGTGTTTTATGGCATGTTCACCCAGCCAAGAATCTGCTCATAATGTGTTCCATATGGTAGCCATTTTCCTGCACTGTCAGGGACAAAGAGTGTAAACAGAAGAAAGACAGATTCTAATTAGGTTTTATTCTTTTTTTCCCCCTTCGTTTTTACGTCCTGTGAAATACTGCATTGTTTTCCCTGTTTCGCTTTGTAAACAACATTTTAATGAAAAGAAAAAAATCTAACTTCCCTATGATAATACTTTCCCTACTTGTTTTTGTTGCTTGGTGGCTTTGAGGCAGCTGGTAAATAACTCCTGTCTGTTGTGTTGCTTCTTCTTTTCCCATTTAGTCAAGGGTGATTTTCCAGCAGGAAGGAGAGAGGAGCTTTCATTCATTCTACCAGGTAAATATGTGTGAATATACATACAGAAATGTCAGTTGGCACCATGTTAGGTACTTGGCAAATCATGCAAAATGACAATAAAAATAGTGTCAAAATATTTGTAAGTAAAGCATGTGTGTTTTTGGTATTTTGTCAGCTGCTGAGAGGAGCTCCTGACTCCTTGTTACGGTCTCTTCACATCCAGAAGGATCCAACAGTGTACAACTACATTAAGGTCGGAGGCCAGATTAAGGTAACTATGGTCATTTTTTTGAACATGCAAACATTCTGTAATTATGTACCCTTAAAAAAAACATTAAAACAAGTTTGAAAGAGCCTCTGCGTGACAGTAAGTTTGCAGAGTATATCCTCTGTAATTGAAACAAACCACAAATCACATCTGTACAGTCCACAACTTGTATTGTGCGTAAGTACAGTCTTTAGACAGGTGTTTTTTTTAGACATCCCCTGTGCTTAGTCAGTACCGTGTAAGCATAATGAATAGGAACAAAACCACTTGACAGAAACAAACAGCATGACATCATGGAACACGATACATACAGACAGCTAAGGTGGCAGTTTGTGCACCTTATCTTTATAGCAGACATCACAGATCAGTGCTAGTTTGTTGTTCAATCAAGGGGGATTTGCTATTCTGCCAAAATGACTGAAGGAGGTAAAAGGCTGTCAGAAAACACTTTGTTTAAATAGGTTCAAATGCAAATGTGATTTTCTGGCTCTAAAAGTTCACAAAGACCGATTCACTTTAACAATGTTTTCATTTAGCAATTTATCACCTACAACATCTCTCTATTTTTAATCTCCCACCGTCCATCTCTCTCCCTCTCTGACTTGCTCACTCGCCAGTCCTCCATCAACGATGGTGTTGATTTCAAAGCCGTAGCTGATGCCATGAAAGTGATCGGTTTCACTGTGGAAGAGCTTCAGACTGTTTACAAGATCCTGGCCACTATCCTACATCTGGTAATAACTGTTAAACTAACTGTCTGCTGGCATCAGGCCTCATGTAATGTATCTTCTGTTCAAACTCTTCCTCTTCCAACTTTTCCTTTAGCCAAACTATTTTTCCTCTGTCCACATTGTGTTTGTAGGGAAACCTGACATTCGGGGTGGACGGTGATGTGACCTTGATAGAGAACACAAAGCTGGTGTCTGTGATCAGGGAGCTGCTGTCCACCAAGGACGAGAACGTGGAGAAGGCTCTGCTCTACCGCACTGTGGCCACGGGTCGAGATGTGATTGAAAAACAACATACTGCACAAGAGGCCAGCTATGGACGCGACGCTCTAGCCAAGGTTCCTGTTAATGACAGAGAAACGACACGTTGTTTGTCACTTATCAGGCATCACTGCACTAAGTGGACCACACAAAAAAGCAAATAATCCACACTGGCCTGCTAAGTGATATTTTTACTGCAAATTACTGTGACTCACACGAGCATGAGTAATAGTATTATGACTCCAGACAGAGGGTAGAGACTGTGTAGGAAGCAATGTATGTAGGCAGCTTCAAAATGAATATGTTGGCCATGTGAGCCAAACTCTGACTCACTCGTGTTTTGACATTTAACTCCCAGCGAGTCATCTGTAACTGTGCATTTAACTACTCTGCCCTTGAGCAAGATGTTTCCTCACCAGCTAGCAGAGAGTAGTCGGCTTCACACGTCTGAAATCTAAATATTTGTCATCCTCAGGCTATGTATGAGCGTCTGTTCTGCTGGATCGTGGGACGCATCAATGACATAATTGAGGTGAAAAACTATGATGCCCGAGTGCATGGGAAGAATACAGTCATCGGGGTGCTGGACATCTACGGTTTTGAGATCTTCCAGAACAACAGGTTGGGATGAGGAAGGATATTCCGTCAATACTCAAAAGCATCCACAAATCTATATCAGCATAAATACATACTCACAATTATATCAATACCATTATTCACCATTTTATATTTTTCCATCAGGTGGCAGCATTCATATGTAATTATTATTATTGCTGTTTCTCTTGCTGCAGCTTTGAACAATTCTGCATCAACTACTGTAATGAAAAGCTGCAGCAGCTGTTTATCCAGCTGGTGCTGAAGCAGGAACAGGAAGAGTATCAAAGAGAAGGCATCCCATGGAAACATGTATGTAGACCTGTTATTTATTTATTTTATGGAAGTACTATACCACATTTAAATATATTGTAATTATATTTAAATATATCGTAATTTGAGTCATTTTTGAAATATGTTGTATCTTTTTGTCGTCATAACTTTTTTCCATCTGTCCTCTGTGACCGTTGGTAGATTGACTACTTCAATAACCAGATCATTGTGGATTTGGTGGAGCAGCAGCATAAGGGCATTATCTCTGTTCTGGATGAGGCCTGTATGAACGTGGGCAAAGTCACAGATGAAGTTTTCCTCCAAGGGCTCAATAGCAAGCTGGCCAAACATGCCCACTACACCAGCCGCAAGGTATGAATTGTTTTCACAGTGTGTCAGTGTGTCTGGTCAGTGTATCTGATCAGGGTGTCGGGCTTTAATCCAGAGCAAAATACTTTTTTTCTTCAATTTCTTCAATACAATAAATCATTTGATCATCAGAACTCAGAAGTGTTTTAGCTTTTAGTAAACAGTTTATACAGCAAGGTTAGAGTAGAAAACAAAAAAAAAGAGGGCTTCATTCATGTGAAATGCAACCGTTTGGCCACCAGAGTGCTCCAATCTGCTGATCCAGTATTTATTTTAGTCCTTTTGTAAGTAAACAAGAGACTGTTCTTTTTGTTTTAAGTAAATGATAATAAAAAATAGTCATTAGTTGCAGCTCAGTCATTATTTAATATGATGTAAAAAAGTTATTTATAGGTGCGTGGTTTGTTCTTCCATTGCTGAGTCAGAATCAAATTGCCATGTTTAATGGGTTTGTACCTTGTTTGTCATCTTTCTCCCACATCATTCATCATACATCATCATCATCATGTTCTTTATAAGTAATAAGTAATTTTATGTATTGTACATTTATAAGATAATCTACAAACGTTAGTGTGAGTGAATATTAGATTCAGATGATGCCGGCTGTGTTAAACGGAAAACATCAGACACTATTCAGTTAGTAACCATTAGCACCAGAGGAGAAGACTGAACATGATCCTATTTAATAATCAGTCAGGCTTACAATCTAATTCACTCTAATGGTCTCTGAGGCCAGACAAAACATAATCCCATTTAATTTAACGTCCTTGTTATGTGTTAAACATCAAATGGCTTAGACAGGATAAAAGTCACTCAGTGTCACTGATGTGGGGCCATTGTATTTCACTTTTCTTTGCTCCTGTTTAACATGTAAAACAGTGTTTGGGTCACTCAGTGAGCACACTTGAAACCCCAGCAGTGTTTTTTACATGGCCTGATCGCTGCTGTTTTCTCTGAAAACACAAGGGGGCATCAGCTCTCAGGCACAGCACAGGCAGGAGTCTGACTCAACACTTTGCTCAAGTGATGTCACTGCCAGCCAATGGGAGTGTATGGAGCTGGTGCTTTGCTGTGTTAGAACGGGTGGCGGAGTGGGTGTATTTAGAAATTGATGAGGAGATCCGAGCAGAGGAACTGAGAACGATGCGGAAGGAGACAGGGAGTGAGATTGTTATGCGGTAAAAAGAAATGATTACAGGTGGCAGGTCAACATCTGGACACCTTTCTTTTTGGTGCAGATCAAAAGTGAGGCACTCTGTCGGAGAGTCCATTCAAAGGCTTCACGAAAACTGCATGTTCCCATGCGATGCAAAGGCTGCTGAGACAGGCCGACAGTGATTCTCATGAAATAAAGCTCACGGCGAGCAGGAAACTGAATAAAGCGAGGTTGAGTCAAGGGGAGGTAAAGACTGCACTGTGCTGCAGGGCGTATTGATCGATAAAGCTTCCCTTCCTCCTATCATCTTGGAGTCGATATGGCCCCCTGCTGTCACCCCTCTGCTGCTCTGTGACCAGCTCCTCTGGCAGCACAGTATCAAAGATGCCAAAAATGTACAGTGAGCCAGCTGTTACTTCCTGGCACCACTATCGGCATAAATCGATAATAGTCCGAGATTTCTTCTCTGCATTGTCTAATGTCCTGTGCTGACTTTTTGTCAGGAAGTAGAATAAACTACCACGGGGCCTTGGGAGGTAGACAGTGTATTGTTCTATTTATATTCACATACTTAAGAGTTAGTGTGGCTAGTGTGAATCATAGTCAATGAATCCCCTGTTAATGATAACGATATGGGGATATGAGCAGTTCACATATCAATATAATGTTGCTGTCACTAACAAAAATAGCAACTAACTGTTAAATGTGTTGTTTGTTGATGAGTGCATTTAAACAGGAGTAGTAAGGAAAACAAGGTTTCAAGGTGTCTTTTTTTAAACTACATTTATGTGCTTAGTGAAAAATGTTATTAGATAAAGAGATTAAATAAGACCTTGTCCTAATGCTGGATTTCAAATGATCACTTCACTGACCTGGATTATGTAATGAGAAACCATGCTATAGTTAAAAGGTTATTCATTTATTATAGATAATATACAGATTCAAGCTGTAGTACCGGTAAGTATGTACACATACAGTATGTACACACGCAGTTCTGTTTTCCTGTCTTGGCTTAGTAGAACAGGTAAACCCAGTCCTTGCAATTAAGGTTTAGCATTTGTTGCATAGTCAAAATTTAGAGTTAGAAATCTATTTGTATATTGATTTGTATTGATTGTCTTAGTTTGTGCTGTCTAATTAGACATTTAGCTCTTAGCACCAATTGGTTTGGTGTAGTTGTTGTAAATTAAACCTGCTGAGGCCTGCAGGACACTGTTGTTCTTGCACTCACACACCGTGGACACATGAATAATGTTAGCATTCTGTCATTTATCTGCGTTTCATTTTCAACTTTTGTGTAAATACGTTGTGTAGATCCATCTTAATGTTGTGTTTCAGATAAAACCACTTTAATTTGTAGTTTATTGTTGCAGTCTAATGGATTTTGGTTTTATTTTTATCTTTAGAAGCAGAGTAGAACCTTGACATTGCTTTTAGCTTAAGAAAAAAGAGACAGAAATACTCGAAGCTTTTTAGGCATCCTACACTCATGCTGCAAATTAGTT
Source organism: Trinectes maculatus (assembly GCA_016785345.1). Classification (NCBI taxonomy): domain Eukaryota; kingdom Metazoa; phylum Chordata; class Actinopteri; order Pleuronectiformes; family Achiridae; genus Trinectes; species Trinectes maculatus. Next base: position 62,342 of record JAFBJQ010040681.1, on the reverse strand, counting down.
CTTGGGAATGTTGTGAAAATTTCTAGGCTTTGACATTACAAAGTCTACACGAGCCATGCAGACATTAAAGACCTACCGTGTCTCTCCAGCCTCGTCACTCACATCCTTATCCTTCCAAGTGAGTGTGCCAGCATTAGTGCAACGCTAGAAAAAAGAAGGAGAGAGGAGAGGAAGAGCGGTACTTAGGGAGAGATGGGAATTACTAGAAATGTGAGAGGAAGTAGATAAGGAGTATGAATATAATACATAGTTTATATACATAGAGGTTTTTTTAACTGTATTTCAAGGCTCCATTGACTGCATAGCTTTCTTATTAACATGGAATTAAGATGAAATATTTGAATAGTGTTGCTTGTATATTTGTGTGTGTGTGTGAGAGAGAGAGAATCTTAAAGAAGAGTGTTGAAGAATATTGATAATACTTGAATCCAGCTAGCAGGTAATGGATTTAATCAAAGAAAAGTTGATGTCATGGAGGAAATTCTTGATTTTTAGAAAGAACCCACAACAAGGAGCAGTGTTCCACAGTGTGATATTTGGCATTTGGGAGAGATAAAAATGATCAGACCTCATCATATGGCAACTTGAGCTACAGGTTTAGGTTCATACAGGTGTATCTCAATTAGAGTAACATGTAAAGTTCATTTATTTCAGTAATTCAATCCAAAAAAACTGCCATATGTCATAGATTCATTACACACAAAGTGGAATATTGAAAGTATTCATTCAATTCTGGTTTATAGGAAACCCAAAATTCTGTATCTCAAAAATGTGAATATAGTGATAATATTGTAGACTCACAGGGCTACACCCAATCAGGCTTGATATATTTCACTATGTGTATAATGAATCTATGAAATATGAGCGTTTCACTTGAATTGAAAAACATTACCATGTTATTCTAACTTATTGAGATGCACCTGTGCTTTGACACCTGAGTCCTGTGGACTGCTGTTGGACTGCCACAAAAAATACTGTTTGTATGACTGAACGTCAGCTCCTGCTTCAGTGTTTTTGCGACAGCACTATGCTAAAAACTGAAGAGACAGGAAAGCGAGATGCCTCGGAAGAGACTGAGTCAGAGATCTATTCCAGGAAATGTTCTGTAACGTGATCGGTGATGTATGTCTTGCAGTTACGTCCTCACCCTCCCTCCAGTACCCAGCGATGCCAGACTCTGTCTTTGTTCTGTCTACCTTTCTGCAGCGCTCACACTCTAATGCACAAAGTAGCACACCCCATTCAGGTCGATCACCTTGTTCATACATTCACCAGATACTCCATGTGCATGCTGAATTTACATTCCGCAGCCCCGCATGCACACACAACTGTCAATGTGCTCTATACCCATGGACACAAACACACATGTAGTCCTGAAAGCAGGAGAGGAGAGGAAGTAAGAGGAGATAAAGTCTCTCTGAGTAACAGATGCAGTCTGTCATGTTGCTTTGCAGTCTGCTGATGATAAATTCTTTTTTTATTGGCTTCCCGGCTTCTCAGCCTCGTTATGCATTAATCAGGGGCTTTGATGCATGGGAGCCACTGGGTTGTTTACAGAGCTGTCTTACTCAAAGCTAAATGCTGGAATATGATGTGCAGCCAGTGATGCTGCACTGTGATTTTTGCATGTGCCTTGATGCAGTAAACTGTTTTTCCATCATGCCGTATTTGCTAAACTGTACACGTTCACCACTCTCAAACTAAACTAGATTCAGTCACACTGAGCCACTTCTTAACTGTGTACTTGTTTACTTGCATCATTCAGCTTTTTATCAAATATTACTTTTGTGTCACTGCACCACAACCTGTTTGTATATATATATTCCTCTGTTTTACTGTTCTACCAGTGTCTATGCACTTCATTTGTTGTTGTTGTTTATTCTGAGGTACTTGGGTATCTGAGGGGCCATTGCTGTCCTCTACACTGCTGCCTTCAACCGAGTGTTTTTATATTTGTTTTTCATCTACAAATGCGGAGAGCGAGATTAGAAATTGACTAGTTTTTTAACTGGATTTATTTTGTTATTCAGAATAATCTTCTATTTCACCCGATAATTAAAACATGGCTGACGTGCCATCAGATTTGAACCAGAATATTTAATCTCTGCTACTCGCTGCTGGTGGATTCTTAGAGTCCTTCTTCTCTAATCTTTCTCCTCCCACTGTGTGTTGCCTTAATCTCACCAAATGCGTCTCATCAGTTGCTGACTCAGTAGTTCTTTTCAGATCAAACACTGCATCTCTCCCCGTCTCCGCCTGCTCTTTCTTTGGTCTTTTTTTTCCTCTTTCGCAATCCCTTCATTAGTGCCTCCCTGTTGTCTGTGCCATTTTATATTTACCTTTTACAATCATCTCAGCACATGGCATGTACAGGTGGCTGCATATTAACAGGATACAATGTATGCATGTCTCCCACCTGCTGCCACGTGTATGAATTCATATGGGGGGGTGAGGAGGGGGCTGTGTTAAGTGGTTAGGCTTTCATGGGCCATGTGTTGGTGATGTGACTCACTGAGTTACTGTTGTTCTTATCTTGAAGGTCAGCAACAGCAGCAAGGAGACACCAAAGACATTAATTGATATACGAGAGCATTAAGCAGCTGATGAGCGAGCTGTAGTATCAGGACAGTTGCATGGGTTTTATGTCCTCATATATGCCATGTATACCTGTCTAGATTGAGCATATATCTTGATACCATATAGGTTAATTCCCTGACAGCTGCCACTCAGTGCAGTTGGCATAAAATGCAAAATCCATCTCATCATCTGTCGTTTGGATTGGCTCCCTCGGTGCCTACTGTGACAGGTTGACAGGTTCTGAGACAGTCAGGCGCCGCTCCTCAGGAGATCTGGCTCATACCCTGTTTAGTCCAGAGGCTGGAGAGCAGCAGAGCACAGGTGGCAAACCGGACTGCTGGAGAAGTCACTGCAGGAGGTGCTGAAGGGAGAGGTGTGTCAGAAACAAGCAGGGTCAGACTGAGGTGTGAGGTTTCTCTCACTTACAGTAGTTAGATAGAAGACTATAGGTTCTGTTCTGTCTCCTGTTCTCGTCACATCTGTTATCTGAACTGATCGGTGTCATGACTGAAAAGAGACTGGATTATCTGTGGAGTGCGGATCATTTACATTAACATGAAGATTGAATTTCTGAGCTGCCAATATAAACAAAATGAATAATTACTCAGGCATAAACACTGGAACACACATTATACACATGCGGCTGCTATAGAAATATGGACTGAACCTGCTGTGTCCTTTTGAGGGAAATATCAACATTAACTGTCTTGGAAAGGCTTTGTCCCAGCATGAGCCTTCACAGCAGCTTCAGAGCTTGTTATTCTCATAGCATTGAGAATAACAAGCTCTGAAGCATCCGTGTCCATAATGTTCAACTTATTCTCTCAGGTTCACCATGCCATAGAAACAATGAGAAACAATATGTGTCTGTAAAATGTGCCAGGTTTGCATCTCTCAGCGAACCGAATCACGTCAGTGATCAGAGCCAAAGGTGAAAATGTCACCTGAAAGCATCCTGTCATGGCTTCCTGTCACATTAGCACCATGCGCTGTTTCTGTTTGTACCTGACAATGTCAGTCCGCCATGTTCTTGTTATTTTCTCTCCTATAGTGTCTCTCAGCTTCTCACCTCCCTTCCTCCTTCTGTTCACAGTTTTTTTCTTTTTGTTTTTTCCTTTCTCGCTGCCTTAAATTAATGTTCCCGTCTGACTCCACCCCCAATTTTCACACCTGCCCTGTTCTGCGTTAGTCTATTATTTCTCTATAATAAATGAACACAACCATCTTTGCAGCCTTCTCTTACCACTGTATAATTTCAGAAATACCAAACAGACATATTGGTATATTAAGACATTTATATTTAGGAAGAGAGTGAGAGCAGGATACAAAAAAGAAAATTAAATATCTGTTTGTTTTGGACTGTGGATCAGACAAAACAATAATTTTATTATTGTTATCACCTTGAGCCTTAGGAAGCAGCAACACCACGTCATTTACCTCTGTGGTCTGAGGTTTAATTGACCAAAGCAATTAGTGTGAAATTCAGTTAAAACGCAGATCAGATGCAGCCATTGTACTGTATGTAGCGCATGCTTCTGGTATTTGATTGTGTAGCTCTTTTGTTGGATCTGGGAAAGCTCGCTGACTTTGCTCTTTTCCAGCACTGTTCCTGCTTTACATTCATGGAGAGACGCTCTTGAAGCTGCAAATAATCACTGTGTTTTACTGCCTGAATTAGGCTCACTAGCATTTCCACTGGAGAGACTGCAGGTTAAGTGCACTGCTCCACAGCTGTTTTAATAGGGAAAGCAGTTTGCAATTAGTTTTTTCTGCACAAAGTGCTGAGAAGTTGTAGTCTCAGACACATCAGGTTTAAAATGTCCGTAAAACACGATATTTGCTCATTTCAAGCTTATGATTGTTTATGTTTATCTTTAAAAGCCAGTAAAACATTTATAACCTTTAGCAATGGTAAATATTTGAATTCACATTGTCAGTTAAATATCTGAAAGACTTAACATTAAAACAAAAAAGCATCTCTTGTGTCTGTGGTATACATTCTAATAATTACTATATTTTTAAAATATTATAATTTACACAAATAATCACAATCTTTACCTGAATTACTATCTCTGAATTAAAAGTCCTAGATGAAATGTTTCTTGTCTGATGATTCATACTTACATCCCTCTACTTACTTCCTCCTCTCTCTGACCGTGTTTAATTTCTATTAGTTTATCTTCGTTATTGCTCGCGCGCACACACACACACACACACCTCCAGAGTCTTAACATTAGGCTGAATGCCAAGCGCAGAGGAGGTGCTAATAATGAATCTGCCAAGGTGCGTGTGTGTGTGCACGTGTGTGTGCATGTGACCATGCCCATTGCGTGTGCGTCCATGTGTACTGTGTGTGTGACGGAGTGTGACTGATTGAGATGGATGAGGGGCAGTGTGGCTTCCAGTAGATGCAGGCTGTCTGTCTGGTAGTACATCTGTCTGTCTGTCTGCCTGCCTGTTTTGGGTGCATTCATCTATGAGATTTTTGTTTTTTCCTTTTCCTTCTTATTCCCACCCTGTTTGTGTTTTGAATTTTCACATATCGATTGTCTGTTAGACATCAGGCAGCTGGAGAGTTGTGGTTTTACTGCCCATATGGGGGGTGTAGGCAGGTTTAACATTAAGATCTTGAGCCGTAGGAGCATTGAAATGCCACTAAACCACTAAATTATTCAATGTTGTGTTGTCAGAAAGTGTTGCTGACTAAATAATCTTTCGTAATAATCTTTTCTTTCAAGAATATAGGTGTTGGCAATAAAAATGTCAGAATTTTATTGGAGACAGTTTAATGCTTCAGTAGATTCTTATCTGCCAGGGAGGTACATAGTTTTATGGTTTTCCTGGGGAATTTCAGTTATCTCAAAGATTAACTGCAAGGCTCCTGTGTATGCACTGATTTTGATTTGCGGACTGGACTTGAATCAGTCACTACCTCCCCCTGACATAAATCTTGTGTGTCTGTGATTTTGTTGAGTGCTTGCAATATTTCCTCTCGCATCCGTCTGATCCTTCTTTCATTGTACATTTGATTTTGTGCGTGTGCATGCACATATGTGCATTTGAGAGAAATGTGCCCCTTTGTGAGTTTTTCAACATGTTTACATGTCTGGTAGAAGTAACATAAAGGTAGAATGTGTTGTGTTTTATTCCTCTTCTGAAATATGACATGGCACAATTAAATAAACATTGTCGCAACAAAATGCACAGATACACAGGACAGCAGTTAAACGGTAATGTGAGTGAAGTCTGTGTCATTACTTGATTGGTTGCTCCAAAATGGTACAATTACAATTCTGCTCATTCTGGTTTAGTATTTATTTAATGGGCTATTTTGCATGTTTGAGGTGATACAAACCCAAAAAAAAAAAAAAATCAAATATAGAAACTCATTATCTTACTTTTTGTAAAATACAGATCAAAAGAGTAATCAGGGATGTTTTTCTCTGTAAAACAATCTTCTGTGTCTGTATTACCTTTAAAACATCTGTCTGGGTTTTCCGTCTCCTCGTTTTTACCCGTAGCTTTAATCTTTACTCCCTGAACCATTGACCTTTTGTTCCTCTGTTCTCGTCTGTGAGTGAGTGTGTGTGTGGGGATTGCGATGCTTGTCGCAGGCGGCTGTGCAGTGCAGGGGATGAAACGAGACGCCTCATCATGATTATCAGAATCTTTTGTCTCTGCACTTGACTTCAACTTCCCTCTCTCCTCTCCTGCCGAATGGCCTACATACAGACGTCAACATTATATGTGTTCAATATTTACTACTTGCACTGTGTCTCCCTATCACATCAGATTCATTCCTCCTTCTCACTCGTTGGCTCTCTTGTACACATTTTATTCATCACAATATTGCACCTCTTCCTTTACTGTCTCAAGCCTGGAGAGAGTCATGTTTTAACATGCATAGTTGTACATATTTTGTGTTACAACATTATTATTATTATACCTTTTGCAAGAAACATATTTTGGAGCACTTCTGCTCCAAAATATTTGTCTTATTTGTCACTTAGATTAGAACCTGCTACCTAATGTTAATTCATCCATGTCCTAAAACCTACAGGGTGTGTATTGTTGACTACACACTTATCTAATACAGAAATGATGCTCTCTGTTGCTCTGCAGCTCTCACCAACTGATAAGAGTTTGGAGTTTGACAGAGACTTTCGCGTCAGGCACTATGCGGGAGACGTGGTGTAAGTATCTGAAAGATTTATTTATTCAGGCACAGACGTTACTGATGATTCATCCTCTTTTCCACATTTTGTGCATGTACATATATTTATGGCTCAGCGGTCGTCACTGAAACCACAGATTGGCAAGACGATCAACTTCTCAAAGTTTTAGTTCTACTTTTTGGTTGTCATTGTTGTCATTATTTTTGATTTTTAATCAGGTAACTGTAAGGGTGACCCTGACTTTCACCGACACTGTGTTGACAACATGGCTGAAAAAATTGGTTGGCGCACGTGTAAGGACTACCAACCATACCTGTCCTTGTCCACACAAACAATGGCGCACACACTCGAACATCACTGAATCTCCATCGCACAATGTGCCCCTAAAAATGACAGCACCTTTCTCCACTCCCTGATGTACTTAGGCACCATTCAAATGAATTAACCTCACATGCTAAGCCCTGAAAATGTGCTCTCAGGGAAACGTGTTAAGCTTATTTCTGAGGGCTAAGTGTCTGCAGCCCAAGGGATGACTCAAACGGAGGGGGTGGGGAGGTGACTGTGCCACTGACCACTCAGGAGGCAGACAGCATCTTACATTAAATTCACTTTGTGACAATTTATAAATGTGTTCTTAGTGAGAGTTTGTCAAAGGGAGTTTATACGTCACCATATAATTATAATGTCACGAAGCAGAACATTATTTGTACAATACGTGAGTGTGTGAGGAGCATTTACCTGGTTCCCTCTTTTCACAGGTACTCAGTGGTGGGTTTTATTGACAAGAACAAAGACACGCTGTTCCAGGATTTCAAAAGACTGCTCTACAACAGGTGAGATAGATAGACACACACACATTCGCACACACTTAGACACACACACACCGTCTACTTCAGTCCTCTGCTGTTTTCCCCTGGCTGAAAATAAATGTGAGATCTAGTAACTCTTGACTCTGGTCAGATTTTGGGAAGTGGTTGTAATAAGACTAATATCATTCCCACGTAAAATTCTAGATCAATTCTAGATAAATGAATAGATGAATTGATTCTGTTACTGGTATTTTGTTGCATATCTAGAAATATATGTTTTCATTGTGTCTGTCTAGCTCTAACCCGGTGCTGAAGGGGATGTGGCCTGAAGGCAAGCTGAGTATCACCGAAGTCACCAAGCGTCCGCTGACCGCCGCGACGCTCTTCAAAAACTCCATGATCTCACTGGTGGAGAACCTGGCCTGCAAGGTGAGGAGCCTGGAGCATTACAGTTTATTTTTATTTGTTATTATTTCATCTGGCAAGTTTCACTCTTGCTATCTTTTAGTCAAGTACGATTTGGTTTTTTGGGAATTGTTGTGAATCTTTGGGAGTGAGTGAATTGGTTGTCATTGCAATGGTAGTATTAAAAAGATAACAAGTAGTTAATAATGATGTTACAACTTTTTAGAAGACAAAGCATCCGAGCTGAACAACTTTCCATCATCCCATTGTCCTCCTCTGTATCTGTATCTTCTCGCTGTCGCCCTCTGCAGGAGCCCTACTATGTTCGTTGCATCAAACCCAACGATGTAAAGTCCCCTTTGCTGTTTGAGGAGGAGCGCTGTCGTCATCAGGTGGAGTATCTTGGCCTGCTGGAGAACGTCAGAGTGCGCCGTGCCGGTTTCGCCTACAGGCAGACATACCCTCGCTTTCTTCAGAGGTACTCCACCAACACAGTAATCATTCATAGAGTATTAAGGCTGAACATCAGAGAGGCAGGGTTTTAAATTGATGGTCAAATGTTTACTCATAAGTGACTGAATAACACCTCCTCTTAGTAGGAGAGGTGGGCATCAACAAAAAGAAAGTGGCAGAGCTGTTATTGGTCAGATCTTTGGACAGTGAAACAGATCTACATCCTTTTGGTGAGAAACGTTGACTCACGTTTCCCCACGTAGGATGGTTGATGTCACTCACATATGTCTCTTCCACATAGTAGGATCATTGTGTAATTGATGAGATCTTAATCCTTATGGGTTCATTTGGAATGAATGAAACTTGATTTTACCGAGGCAGGACATTTTGGTGCCCTAAGCACAAGTGCTTTTGAGGTGACCCCTCGAATCGGAATACACACTGATACTGTACATTGCTGCAACCAACTTTGCCAAATAGGACACAAACGTTTTTGAGCCTTGTCCCCAGCTGTCACATTCACCCGTTGCCCTCACAGAAACCCTGGTGGTGAATGGAGGATTAGGAACTGAGTCTTTTGCATAACATTCTCCAAAGTCATCAAAGTCAGCTCTGACAGTACAATCCCCGTCACTCAAGTATTAGGACTCTGTATTACATCACAACATTTCCTGTCTCTCAGCTGTGAAATAATTGCACAGTGAGCATCCGTGCAGTTTTGCAATAACCTTATTTTGTTGTGCAAGACCAGTAAATAAAACAAATGTTCCGTAGTTAGTTATGAGTGAATGAGAAAATCACTAGCAAATACCAGTAATAAAACGCATGATTTTAAACATGCACATAACCACATCCAGTTGGTGGCCATTAACTGTCAAACTTTTGAAAATACATAATTTTGGTGCAGAAGCTGCGACATCCTTTTCCTCCTTCTCCTGTTGAGTGTTTCATGAGTTTTTATTTTCGTTGGCACGTACACATGCGCTGGGGAGAATTTCAGAGACGGGACAGACTCAGAGCTGGCGACCGTCCATCAAGCTGCCGTTACATTTTTAATGTGTCTAATCATTTTATAATTGAATTTCTTATCGGCCCTTTGATCCTTTCACAAGCCCTAAAAAATAAAGTAATGGCATTAAAGTTTGCCACTGATGTCTCTTCCTGTAGCACTAAAAAGACTCCTAATATCACAGTCAAACCACTTCGTCCTTGAACTGGGCTGTAGGTGGACAGTGCTGTCATAATTTTTGTGGCCATATGCTAAATATTATAATTTGTCTCATTGCACTCTGCCAAGACAAAGTGGAAAAATTCCATCCTGCAGAAATCCAGAGTTTAAATGATTTTTGTTTCGGCAACATGTCTGTTTTTTTTTCTCTGATGAGCGCTTTGTCTGTCATCCAGATACAAGATGGTCTCAGAGTTTACGTGGCCAAACCATGACCTGCCATCAGACAAGGATGCGGTGAAGAGGCTCCTGCAGGGGTGTGGATTTGACCACGACGTGGCCTTTGGGAAGACTAAGGTCTTTATCCGCACACCACGTACCCTCTTCAGCCTGGAGGAACAGAGAGCAGAAATGGTCAAACGAATCGTCCTCTTTCTTCAGAAGGTGAGCCTCACTCTTCCTCACTACATTTTTTGGTTCCTTTAATCAATTATGCACAAACATGTGTCCTTGCTATTGCCACTGACCTGAGGAGGGCCTTGGAACAACATCATGAGGATATCATGCTTTAAGATCCGAGCCCTTGCTTTGCATTTGAATTACCCTTAAGAAAACACTCAGAACACACCTTACATTTTTAGACAACCACTGAGGCATCTGCAGAGATGATATATTCTCCGTTATTCACTAGGTCTCAATGTTAATGTCTCTGCCTCGTTCTCTGTCTGGGTGTTCACCCACACAGCTCTTGTTAAGTTACGAGTGGATCTCAGCAGTTGGAATTGGAGATATTGCTGTATTTTGGGCAGTAATTGATGTACGTGTCTGAATAAAAAGAGAGGAATATAAATATGTCCTTAAGTCACTGTCAGGCCAAATCATTTTTTCAATTCTGGAACTGACGAAAATAGAAGAAAATTGAGCTGTGGAATTGATAATGTTTTGTTTTTTTCCAGAGAACTGTGGTACTTTGTTAGATGGTGAGACTGCCAGATAGCCAACTGTTCCAGTTGGCTATAATATTTGAGGATATTTTTCATATAACCAGTAATCATCATGTTGGTGTATGTCCATTGAAAGAGAGTGAACCATGCCATGTGATTGACACCTGTACATTTCTCCCAGCCGTTATTCCGTCCAATATGTCACATAGATTCCTTCACACCATGTTACTTTCCTTTCTTGCTCAAGGGGCATCTCAGCTTTCAGACATGAAAAGGGTTTTCCAACCAAATGGACCTCTAAATCTCAATGATTGGTTGACCTTTGTATTGATCTGTGCGACCCTTTGCGGGCTCTTCCCACAGATGTACCAGACGGGTGCTGTTTCTACCTTTCCCTCAGGAGAATCCTATCTTGTATCTCCAGAATAAGCAGGCTTCAGTAATAAAGGAAACCCCAGAGGAATAGCAGCTTTTCCCCTAAACAAACATCAAAGCCTGGAAGTGCAGGCCTTTTTTTTTTTAATCCTATCCTCTGTCAGTGTTAAGTTCAAACGCGCAGCATGTGCCTTATTCACATATACTAGCATTCTCTCTCATGCTACATGCACTCAATAACAGAACAAAATCAAATAGTGGCGTGACAGAGAAATTGACTCCCGTGTCTGTCATGCTGTTACTAAAACAAACATCCCAGTCTAAATCTGATCGGCTGTGCAAAGCGCTCCCCTTATCAGCACCTGGCACCCCACACCGCCTCCTGCCAGTGGGGACCACAGTGCCAGGATTCTCCCTGCATGACTGAGGCTCGGACACACTTCTTCTCCATCCGTCTGCCTCGTGGATTTAATAATTCCACCTAATTTGCCTCATCAAATAAATTGAATAAACATAATCATAATAATCTGCACGCTTCATAACAACAGTGCCACTGCCACGCAGAATTGAAAGACTTTTTTTTTTCCATAGACATGTTTTTTTCCCCCTCTTTAAATTACCATAACCTCCCCCCCGTTGAGGAAGGGTAGTAGAAGGGGGAAAGTGATGGGGGGACTGGAAGTGGAGCTTCTTCACAGCTTAATTTCATCCAGCCATTCTCTCCATCCTCAGGTCATGTGCCTACTCTCAGCTCTTCTTTCCTGTCTTGTTTGTGCTGCAACCACTCGCTCCACCCTGCTGTAAATGTATTACACTCAGGCCTGGGTGCATTACTGATGATTGCTCTACGTTTTTCTGTGTGCAACAATGCGTCAGCAGCCCTGGATTCTCCACGAAGGACAGAGTGATTCAGTTTCAAGTGCCCTTTAAGAAATTGGCTCAAGTCGAAGGGCTAAAAAGAGCCTGCAATACAACATGAATACAGCAGTCATAAATTATACATAGACCACCACCCATCCCCACCTAGAAATGAATATTTCATCAATTCAAGCTCTGCCATCCACATCACAGTGATTGTCATCACTTGTCAGAGTCAGAACAATGACAAGAAGGGAGACCCCATCCCCACCCCCAACCCCACCCCCATCCCTGCAGTGTATTCTGTACTGAGGTTTTAATTGCTTTCCAAAGCTTTACATGGCCCCTGTGTTGCAGTAGGTTTATCAGAGGTAGTGATGTGTGTTATGTCTCAGTAGAAGGCTTTTGCAGTGTGGCCACAGGGGGCTGCTCTGGGCAGGAGCTAAATGAATATGTCTCTAAAGGGTAAAGAGATGTGGGTAACTCGTGTCTGGAGGCGATGAATTGTTCAGTAACAACTTCTGTTCTTCCTCTGTTGGTTGAAGAAAAGGTTGCAAAGTGGAAGATGGTATTTCTTTTTGTCTTTTTCCGTCCCTCAAATGATCATGTTATCGCTGAAGTTCGCTCAGTTTACAGTGTAGCGCAAGTCTGATTCTGCTCAAGGTTTCTTCCTGGTTAAAGAAAATGTGAGAACCATTTGGTTATGTGTTATATAGTAAGGTCTCACTGTGTTTGTGACCTTCCTTGCCTTGAGATAATGTTTTTTACAGTTTATGAATGGGTGCCATAAAAGTAAAATTGAGCTGATTTTAACGTGAGTGGTCTTTTATCAGATTCAATTCAACATTGAATATATTTGAACTAAATTGACTCGATTTGTATTTGTCCTTCAGTGCTGCAGCCTATCTTTGGCAAATATTTAAAAATAAATCTAAGACTGTAACCATTGTTCCGTTTCCTTGGAAACTTGTATTTAGATCACGGCCATACTCAATGGATTTCAGATAGATTTTACTTCAGCTTTTCTGTAATATGTGATTTGTGTAACATTTGTTAAATGCTACTTTTGTACTTTCTAGTTTTTTGAATAGATACTTTTTTGTCAGGGTTGTGCTGAATTGAAGTCCACAAATGCAAGCTGGATTCGAGATTAACCAAAAATAATCAGTTTATTCACAAAAAGGTCCATAACAAAAAACAACTCTAGATCCAAAAACTGTAGAGCGAGCCAAAGAACAAGACAAAAGGGGTTGCAAAACTGAATGAGACAAAGCAGGTCCTCGTAACAGCTGACAAGACCGGTGACGTCTGTAGCGGAATAATCCAGCGACGAAGTGCAGACACAGGGCTGCTTAAGAAGCAGACTGATTACTGAATTGAGAACAGGTGTGTCTTGTCAACTGCTCCCAGGAGGACACGGCTCCGCCTCTGGCCACAACACACGCCTAGAGGCTGGACAAAGAACAGAGGGAGGAGGGGAAACGAAAAGAACAACAACAACCAACAAAAAACAGAAACAAACGAAACACATGGTAGCAAAACACAGGAACATGACACTTTTTAGCAGCATTCACCGTTTGTGACGTCTCTATGTCTTGCAGTTATTACAGTTTACAAGGTTTATTGATTATGGTCTTTAGGTCAAAAAATGTCTGCAGTAACTCTGTAATTTATTACCTTTCACTTTTTTGTTAGTTGTTATTGTTTGTACTTAGGAGTCTTTGTAATTGAGTAGATGTGGACACATGTTAACATACACTATGTTTGTGCTCACAAAATCATATTGTGTCAGTGTAATGTTGACAATAACTGACACAACAGCTCTTTAGGTATTTGAAAAAAGTTACCCACATGCACTTTTTACAACATGCTTTTTTTTACGTTACAGTGGTCGAATAGTGAGTTCATTTCATTGTGTGTTCTTCAAACATGTTTGAATTTAAGGTGTGTTATTTGAAGCTCATCCTGCTGACTATTGGCAATATTCTATTTTGTCCAGTCCCATCTAAGTGATGGATTGGCCATCCAGAGCCAATTCAATTAAACCTTCAGTACCGTCCCTTTCAATAGGACTGTGTTGGTCAGGATGGCTTTGAAAACATTTGTTTCATGGTTTAGGGTATTGGGGTATATTAACCCAGAGCTCCAAATTCCAAGACATAGTACTGAAAATCAGGATTGAAGGAATGTGGAATCGTCATCACTGGAGTGATGGTAATGTTAATGGTGGTTGCGTGCTGCTTTCCCCAGCACTTTATTGATTTATGATAATGACTGCTGGCCTGAGTCCCAGCCCAGCGTCTCCCCGTGATGGCCTGTAGGTTGGAGCACATTGCAGCCTCGGTAAATTGTGTCACACACTTTTGATCCCACCTCCCTTCGTCCACCATGTGTATCGAGCATGTCAGTGGAAAACCCGCCCGATATCCCCAGAGGACGTGGAAACTCAGGCATTCAGCAGTGGATTGCAGTCAAGTGTGTCGATGGCGCAGACCAGCCTATCTGTCTTCTCATGTCAGAGTGTAGTCATGCTTTTCTTCTCCTCCAGGTGACAACATGGTGAACGGGTGTTTGTGTGCTTTGGATTGGCCCTCTTAGACTGCCAACGCTGCAGTCCAGTTAACGACCTTTTATTATTAGCACTACAATACATTTACATTAAAGACATTCAGGAGCAAGTCATAGGCCCTGCTTGTCTCATGTACCAGTTGCCCTGGCACCTGTGATTTATGAATGCTCTTACCCAGTATGCATTTCAAATTAGCAACGGAAGATCCCCAATCTGGCATTGATGATCTCGTAAATCCTGGGCCTCGGAGCGAGGTGAGGGCAGGCTCCATGATGGCAGAGTCTCTAAAAAGATGATCAGATGGCTTTATTGGCCAGAGGAGTGAAGGGGCAGACTGTCAGGGGCCTTGTTATTGGCCTGATTTATCCACAGCTCCCCCGAGTGTCATCTTCATCAGCTCACCAGCGTTGTTGCAGCCAGTCGGCTCTGCTGTTTGAGAAGCAGAAAATGTGTTTATGGTGTGTTTACGTCTGTGCGGGTAGCTGTATTGCCCCATCATAATTTTAGCCCCTTGCCTCTTTCCACCTGTCACACACCTTAATGAGGCTCCAGATAAGACAGCAGAGAACATTTATGTCTGCTGTTGTCTGACTCATTGTGGTTTTAGTCATGTTTTTTCCTCTGTTTTGCTTCTCACCTTCAACCCAAGTCATTTCTAATGTTATTAGTCATTTGTAGCGTGAATTAAACATAGTTGTTGATTTGGCATAGGCCCCTGCACCATTTGGTAGGCAGGCAACCTCTTCTTCTGTGAGCTCCCACTGACAATCCAACTTGGCCACTGTTTGTTTTGATACTCTTTGTGTCTTGGAAGCACATATGGGCTGGCACAGTGTGACTATGTTTATATGTTAGAAGATATGATTTTGACATGACATTTTGTGTATTTTGCAGACAATTACTGAACACTAAACGCAACAGCCAGTTATCTATCACTGGACAAAATTACTACGTCAATTGTGGAAAAAAACTTTCAAAAATGAAATATAGAAAATAGAATACAGTATAGTCTGAATTTAATGGTGTCCATAAATAAACTTTTCCACTGAGGCAACTCGGTCAGATGTCGTCAGGCCAGAAGGTGAAACCAGTCTGTTCCTCCCACTGCCATCACAATGAGCATGTGGGAGAGTCATGTCAGGGGTCAGTTAGTGATGAACATTTTGTTGCTCGTCTTTTCATCCTCTTATCCATTATGGATTTAAGCTTCTGCCTTCTTATTTATTTAAACAGATGAAAGTTATACTTGTCATAACTAAAAACTAAACTAAAAAATCCATTAAGGATTTTCTGCACAGAAGCCAGAACAGTAGGTCTCTGTCTCTATCAATGATGTTCATTGTTTCTTTTCGTCTGGCCGAGCTGAACTCAGCTTACTGGACAAACCATAAGGTTAACTAACACCAGGGCTTTCGGGATGGAAATTAAACCTTCCTCTTCTAAGAAAGACAGTGTGATCTTGGTGGCCTGATGATACGATAGCCGGCTGACCTTCTCTCATTGATCTCAGCGTGATTCAGCATTTTTCCACTCCTAGCAGAGGCAATGCCATACCACATATCTTAAGATTAAAACGTAACATCTAATTTATATTTATTTAAAATTATACACCCTAAACATTTGATGCTGATATTGATTTTAAATGTTATCACAATTGGGAGGATGGGAATCAACCTTCCATAGTGCCATGGAGCATGACTTATGCTCTTTTCTGCCAATTAACCACCTCCTCGATAGTTTTAACATGCAAATGTAGGAAATCCATTTCTTTGCCTCTGGCTTCCCCCATACTTAAATATTCATGATCTCCATGATTACTTTGTGTAACAAGAAATCTTGCAGTTGGCGTCCGATGCAGGGTGTAGTACTGCCTTGAATTTGTTAGATTTGTGGCCCTAAATGCAGTGTATTACTGAATAGATAGCACCATTTAGGTGCTGTTTAGTCAAATAAAAGTAAATAATTGAGAGGTTGTGTGCGTGCCTGTGTGTGTGTGTGTGTGTGTGTGCGCGTGTGTGAGGACCTACAGTGACGGAGGAGCATATGGTGGTGATTTCAGTGAGTGTGGATGAAGAGTTATGGTTCCCTGGGCTCCCACTTCCATTTATTATTCATGTTTTAGGGGGCCTGATAACCATTCAACGTGTGTTTGGTTACAGGCTTGAAGATCCTTTTTAAGTTTTTTTCTGATTCAGACTTAACCAGCAGTGATATCTATTAGAACAAAAAACGTAATGGTTTCCAATGAATTCTAACAGCAGCGAAAATAACATTTCTTTGTTTAATTGTGAATTAAACAAAAATGGCTTTGTGGCATCAAATAAAATACAGATTTATATCTTAACTATTGGAGCAGTATTATGCTGTGTTTATAGATGTGGTCCTCCCCATGATTCAGATTTTCATGCAGGGGTGGTACCTTGTTATGGGCAGCTCTTTACCACCAGTGCATAAAGCCTAAAATAGCCTAGGGAGTGATGGCTATCATACTGAATAAATCAGATTGAGATACAGCAGTTCTAAATGTCCCTTAACCCCTACTGCATTAGTGCAGCTTTTCCCCTGCTTAAAGGGGCACTTCATGAATTTTACACTTAGATGACAATTTATAAATGCAGGTCTTTGTGAGTCCTCCAATGGGCAATGAGTGAAACATGATGCTTCACTCATTGTTTAAATAATAATAATAATAATAATAATTGGGTATAAAAAGTAATACAATTTAACACAATTTAACACAAAAATATAAATGAGGTGTATTTATTACAGTTACTGTACATGCATTGCTTTCTCATGTTTATAGGTGTGGAGGGGGACCATAGCCAGAATGCGTTACCGGCGGATGCGAGCAGCCCTCATCATCCTTCGGGCTTACCGCCACTACAAGGTCAAGTCCTACATCCGCGAGGTCAACCGACGATTCAAAAACGTGAAATCCATGAAGGACTACGGCAGACACGTGAAATGGCCAACACCACCTAAGGTCCTGCGCAAGTTTGAAGACGCTCTGAAGAGCATTTATAACAGGTAGCCAGACAAGACAGCATCTTATAAATAATAGCGCTGTAACGAAACAGTCATCTCACGAAACTATACGAAATACTCCCGAAACGAAACACACCACCACACACATACGTTCCACACCACCAATTTATGTAATGTGGGAGCGTCCACTATTTATTCGTCTTGCTGAGAAAAAGCCCCACCACAGTTTACGGATTTTTATTTTGTGCGTCTTTTATTTTGTCATTTTTTTATTTCGCAGAATTTCGTGCCATGAAAGTTTGGTATCAGATATAGTGATATCGTCTACATTTTAAATGTTATCAAAGAACCATTTGTTTTCACATGTTTTTTGCTGCTGAGAAGCAGTGGATAAATCTCGATAAACTAAAATTAATTTTAATTAATTTGCCACATTTTGAAGAAAACTGCTCCCAGTAATTGGATCAGACCCTCATGTTGTGTTACTTTACCTCTAGAGTGCTCCATTTGAAGTAACACACCTACATTTCCTTCTGCCTTGGGCTCACACTGGTCATTGATTTTCCTCCTCCATCAAAGATATATCTTGCTTTTCATCCCAGTGTCTTTCTGTTTGTTTTTCCTATTTGAAGCTGGGCACAGTTTGAAAATAGCCTTCCTAGAAAATGATGTTGGCTGTCAGGATCTGTAAGTGAAAGGTCAATAAGTACACTGCACCTGGGGTCTGCTGTAATCCTGCTCTACCACCCCACGGGCCCATCTATCAAGGCATTGTGGGATACAATGGAGGAATTCATTTTTTCCCAACTCTGAGCTTTTCTTCATGTGTTGTTTTGGAGGTGGTGGGCATGGACCCTGATCAAAGGCCTATCTCCAGAGGAGGCCCTGCAGGTGAGGGCCAAGGTAGCCAGCCTGGAGGCCCTCAAGGGCCAGAGGAGTGACTTGGGCCTTCAAAGAGCCTGGGAAGGCAACTATATGGTGAGAAAGAGGGATGATGGTGTGGGTGGAGTACATGTGGCTGATCAAGCTGTTTTCATAATGTGTGTGTGTGTGTGTGTGTGTGTGTGTGTGTATTCTTTTGTAAGCTCACGTTTTAAGTGTTTATTAGGCTTTGTATTATTTTTCTTTTTTCCTCTTTCTTTTCTGCTCTCCCCCTCCCCTTTCTGTTTTTTCCCTGCTGAGTGTGTACCAGGGTAGCCTGGCTCCTCCTGTGGCAGTAGCTGAGGCACACCTTACTTCACTCAGCTCATCACCTGCTCCATAAATAGATCGATCTTCTCTCCATTACTCTGCCAGCTATTTCTGTTCCATGTGGTACTTAGTTAGTCTAGCCCAGTGGTTCCTAAAGCGGGGAGTCCCCCTTGTAGTGCCACTGTAAGAGGGGCACAGCTTCATTTGCACACAACAAACCTTTAGGTTGTGGTTGTTTTTTCCTTGCAGGTAGTTTTGTTTGTATTATAGTTTATGAGGTTTGTATTAATTACAGAGTGTAAAATAAAGTGCAGTGGAGTCTGAAAACAAAATATTTGTATGTGTGCCAGGTTTTGGAGGGGGGGACCAAAAGGTGGGTCCAGCAGAGAAAGTTTGAGAACCACTGATCTAGTTGATCTTACTTCTAAGACTCAAGTGATACTCGTGTTTGTTTTTGTACTTACCTAAGTTTTTTATCCATTCGGAGTACCTGCTGCCTCGCTGCTGCCATCGGTGAGTTTGTTTTTCCCTTTTCCCTGCTCGATGTGCTTCACCGGAGTTGTCCTCATCGGTGGATCTCCTGGCCAGCCTGCCCTCCTGCCTCCTCTCTGCCTTCTGCAACTTTTTTTGTTTTTTTGAGTATTTGTCCCATCCTGTCTCTGCTTTGGAGTCCAACTTACCATGTTAGCCTTAACAATACCTATTAATCAGTGGCAATCTGGCCAGTGATTAATAGGCCTTCAGTGGTGTTCTGGCTGATTGAATCCACCTCTTAATAACATTTGTGAAAATGTACAAACCAATAACCAACAATATGTTGCAGAAATGCAGTATAATGAGTTGTTGCATCACAGATGAGTGATGCAGCGAGGTATAGGTTTGAGACATAGGTTTGAATTTGCTTCGCTGTTTTTAAATCAACTACAAATACATATTTGCTTGTGCAGGTCGCTACAGATGCTGCTTGCTAGCTCTGACTGGTATGCTTTCTGACCATCCAATCAAAGGACGTAAAATGTCATTGTACGTCTGCTAGATGGCTTCGGTGTCGCCAACTCAAAATCTGATTGGTTAAAGAAACTGTTCCACTGACATTTATTTTAGGTTACAGGTGCTTGCAATCCTAATTCTAAAGGCTTCTAAGTGATGGATAAAAACTAATCTAAATATACACAACTGGAAGCAGTGCAACCGAGAGAAAAGCTATGAAAGGAAGTGAATGGCCTATTTGAAATTATTAAATGACAATTCATGCAAAAATATTATTAAAACATTCAGTCAGTGATGCTGATAGTATTTAGACCAACAGAGAAGGCCTTGCTGGCCCTGATGGCCTGCCACTGTTATTAACTGTTTTTCTATATGATAACTTTATGTAAAGTTATGTGTATACTGGTCCAACTGGATCAGCTACGTAATAGTGAATGTAAGTGTTTGGGACAGTGTTGTTTGTGCCAGAGTGTTTTTAACATCCTCTCTGTGTTTTTGGTGGCTCACAGAAGCGAGACAGCCCTGAAACAGCAGCGTCCTTCACGCTCGTCTCAAGCGAGCTACAGCGGAAAGACAAATTCATGAGGATCCTGTTTTCCTGCAGTGTGCGCAAGGTAGGAAGCTTTTAGTGAATTAACCACCCCCAGCCACAGGCACACACAGCCACACCGTGTATCCGCCTTGCTCTCCATCCCTGGAGTTTGTCGAGATGTTTGTGTGCTTAATAAGTGCTTACCTTATCTCGCGTGACTAATGAGGAGCTTTGTGTTTTCTAGATCAACCGTTTCCACAAGGCCGAGGACAGGGCTGTCCTCATTACTGACCGCCACCTGTACAAGATGGATCCCCTGAAGCAGTACAAGCCAATGAAGAGCATCCCCCTCTACAATGTATGTCACTTCCTCTTCAACACCATTTCTTTAAATACTTTCTTTGTTACAACTGCAGGGGAGCAAACACAGGTTGACTCATTACACACAGATCATTTCTATCACAGGAGGAGTAGAGAAACCAGTCAGAATAAGTGAGTCTTATGAAATTGTTTTTTATTATGAATGATGGGGGGGGTGGGGGGGGTGGATGGATGGATGGGGGACCATGGATGTGTTATTGTGAATGAGGTGATACTGTTATGAAGAAGACTTCCCCCCTAGTGGTGGTTAGGAACTGAGACGTGAAATCTCGTAAGGGCTTCTGGTTGGATGGTTGATGGAGGATGACCAGGCATCCTGAGATGAGGTGGTGCAGTGGTTGACGGGGTTCATGCAGTGATCTAGGTTTTGGTTGATCTAGGTGAATGACAGCTGACTGCCAGGAGTGAGAGAGAGAATTTCTAAAAGTTTGACAGCCTATGAATGATTGTCTCAGGGCAAGCGTATTGAGTTGTGATGCATCTTAGAGATACCAGGAACTGTGCTTATGACTTAACATTACCAGATACATACTTTATATTGCCTTAGGAGAAGTAGATATCCTAGATGTAAAATACTTCTTATGTCGTGAAACAGTGTGTATGGCAGTGATTTATGCAGAATTGATTGCGATATTCAGGAGAATTACTTGTTCATCCTAACAATGAAAATCTATATATCTAATTGTTGCACATCGCTATCGAAGAGCAAGACTGTCTTTTTCACGAAAGATGAATATGAGGTCAATTCAAAATAATCACTCTTGCCACTTTTACAAAAATGGAAACATTGTTAATGCATTTCAAGGCTTTTCTACCTGTTCAGTTTTTAGCATGATGAATCAAGTAAAAAAGAACCTCCATAAAAATGGCTTATTTATAACCATCATTTACTTAAGGCAAAATCCATTTGGAGCTGCCAAATCACGTCAGGTAGATGAAGAAGAAATTTCTTGCTGTATGCTGCTAACAGACTTTGGCAACTCTTGCTTTAGAATCTATTTGACTTTGGGCAATTAATCAGAGAAAATAAAATATTAATCCAGTGAGTATAAATAAGAACCATTTAAAATTTTATATTAAAAAATTAAAAAAGAAAGTTATAAAATGGATTTTTTTTGTCTTACAGGATTTAATTTAATGACTAATTCAGCAAATTCATCATAAATGAAAATAATCATAGGCTGAAGTCTGACTTGAGACCCGTTATTGGAAAGCTTTACACAGAAAGACAATGTCACTGTTGCACCTCTGGTTGAGAGATTTGATTTACTGAAGTGATGACAGAGGTTATAGTGCTACCTCCCATTTCCCAGCAGCCCTGTTCATCATGTGGAAGCATGTCAATATGCAAAAATCTCTCCAATTGGCTGGTTTTAATTTATATTCATGCTGCAATTGGCGCATAAAAGCTGCTACAGGCACAAAGCACATGAGACCGTTTCCATTGCAAATGTATCCTGTGTGTGTTTTCATGCTACAAGCATGTCCAAAATCTGTTGCATTTAACACTAAGGTCCTTTCTTTTCTGCATTTCTTTACTTTATTTCTTGAATCTCACAAAATATAATTATTTGAGGCTTCTGCTCTGGTTTTAAATGTTATTTTGACCTGGTCAGAAAATAGCAAATGCTGATAGAGTTTGTCCTTCTACGTTTGTTAGTACCCTCACTCACAAAACTCACCCTTCACTGATGAGGGTCATGTAACAGTACTGCTCACATGGTTAATTCAGTATCATCACATTGACTCTCAACCAACTCATGTCATACTCAGCCCTCTGCTGCTCTCATTTTAGATTTACGTATATTATTATTGTTATTATTCACAAGTTCATTCCTGTCAGTTCTATACAACTGTCTTCTGACTGACATTAAGCTCATTGTCAACCGAATTCAACATATCCAGGCATAAATGCATGGCTGTAATCTTCTGGGAAATGTTCTGTGTTGTTTATAGTAGCTCAACAGTGATCAATCAGCATAGTGGAATTCATTATATTGAAGGAAAGAAAGGTGTTTCTGTTTCTGTGAGAAGAGGACCTAAGAGCAAAACAGTGATGAATGGGATATGACTTTGTTGTTGTGATTGTTGTTGTGATTGAATTAGTGTTGTGGAAATTTGAATGATACTGAATTTATCAAAAACAAGGTTGTTGTGTATGTGAATATTTCCCAGAATGTTGGGAAATTTGTTCCTTCTTATGCTTCATACCATATCCTGTGTGAGTGTGTGCGTGTGTGTGTATGTGTGTGAGACAGAAGCATTTTACGCAGCTTGCACCACTGACCTTGGAAGTAAGGCAAAAATAGCAACGAAGTAAAAGGTGTGACGCATTAATCTTTTAGGCAGCTATGCCCCCTCGTCTGGTGAAATGAGTGAGATATGAGGCTGCGTTGCAGCGACAGCAGTGACACGATGCCCAAGTGTTCAAACTGACACCTGAACCTGGTGACGGACACCCACCGCTGCATCTGAAAGTGAAATGGGAGATAAGAGTTGAGACAGATGGCAGCAGAGCCAGAGCAGCAGGAGTGAAGGAGATTTTGTCAGTGGTCATTCAGACACAGAGAACGAGTGTCAGCGAGATTCATGAATTGATAAATGAGGCTCAGTCCTGTAAAACAAGCCTTTTGGGCAGCCATGTGTTTTGAGTAGTAGAGGGACAACGATGCAACTCGCACTCACAGTTTCACAGATATGTAACAACGGTCGTGCAGTACACACACATTAGAGTGGTGGCCAGAACTGCAAGCTTGAGACCAAGAGGGCCGAGAGATTGGCGCTTCAAACCATGCTCAGCACCACTGTCGGCCCTTGAGTAAGGCCCTTAACCCCCAAAATCCACCTATGTGTGTGTGTGTGTGTGTGATGGGTTAAAACCAGAGACAAAATTTTGTTGTATAGTGTACTGTATAAGTGTGAGAATGTGTCACTGTAACAATAACAAATACAGCTTTCTTCCTCTTCATTATGACCAAAGACGCATCCAAGGAAAGAGACTTTTACAGTTTTTTAACCACAAATCTGATAGTTGTCTGGTTTTAAGCAAATAATTAAGAACTACTTTTGTCCCCAGAGAATCAGTCGACTAATAGTATTATCGTACAGTCTATGAATAGAAAGCCTTGATGTATCATATTTAATAATCATACTGAGTCATAGAGCACCATTATTGTTCAAATGTTATCAAAAACACATCACTGAGCAACTCTGTTGCACTGGGTCACACGTTCCTTTGTTACTGAGAATGCATACATACATGTTACTGTCATTTACTTTGACTCCTGTAACCGTCCAGCAGGTGTACATATTCAAGAACTTTAAATGTGTGGCCGTCAATTATTGTTACTCATCCCTAACTAAAGAGCTTTTTAACCCTGTCTGAGTAGGGTTTTGATCAGTAACAGAATTAGAATTGACTTTATTGGCCGGTATGTTTACACATACAAGGAAGTTGACCTAGTATGTTGGTGCCAAGATCGATGATTAAAGTACTAAGTAAGAGATAAAGAACTCTGTAAGAGTATTTACAAGAAGCGTAAGGAACATAAATATAAAGTGTAGAAGTACCCAACTTTTTTAGTAAATCGCATGTGATCTTGTAAAGATTTACATACTCAGTGTGGACCAATATTACAGGCTTTGTCTGTGTTTCAGTTTAATGGTAGAAAGTAAACATCATTCTAGAATACATATAATATTTCATCACACTCAGCAATCATCACATCCCTCCCTGCTCTTAAGAAGTTGTTCAACTACCAACATCAACAGAAGATGTCAGACTTGATCCTTTCGTTCCTTTGATCTCTGACAACAATCAGTGTTCCTTTAATGACAGCTGTTTGGAAATAATACTTTCCTTTGAATGTAATGTGATATGGTTGTAAAGGTGTTTGACAGTAGCCATTAAAACAACAGGAAAAGTAACCATAATTTTTACACACTAGAGGAAGTGCAATACTTGTGGTTAGACTAAATCAAGAGACCATCCATGTCTGGGTCAGTAACTACAAATATCAAGATGCCGTTATCTTCAATTGCTGTAGAAGACAAGGAAGCAGAATTGACTGCAGATATAATTGAAACACAGTCTGTGGAGACGAACCAAGTACAGGCTGATATGACCATGGGAAACCCATCTGAACCAAGTACAGTGAATACTGAAACAGAAATATATGTTTCTACACTTCCTTCTGCTGTGCAAACAGAAGGTCATTCAGTTGGCGATTCCAACCAAGATGAAGGTGGCAGTATCAACCAAGATGAAACTGACACTATCAACCAAGATTTTGCGGTCCTTACACTTGGGCCTACGCTTCCTTCGACTACGTCAACAGTGGTTTCATCTCAAAGTAAGACAAATGAAGCACTGACGCCTTTGAAAACAGAAAATCAGTCAGTTGGCTATGCCAACCAAGATGACACTGGCAGTATCAACCAAGAGCTAGCTGCCTATACCTACCCAAATCAAGATGGATATACCTTTCACGGTCCACCTTTCTATACCTACCAAAATCCACCTTTCTATAACTACCAGGGTCCAGCTAGCTACACCAACCGTGGTCCAGCTGTATACACTCGCAATGGTCTCACTATGTATGGCCCCCAAGTTCCAGGTGCTTACACTGACCAAGGTACAGCTGTTAACTGTGCCTACAAACATCAAACTGACTATAGCTATCACACTTCTGCCGGATATCTCTACCAAGTTCCAGTCTTTGGCTTTCCCTCCCAAGGTCCAGCTGGCTGTATCTGCCAAGTTCCAGGTGGTGAGGCTGACCGAGGGTCAGCTGCTGGCTTTCCCCTCCAAACTCAAGCTGATGCCTATATCTACCATAGTTATGCTGATGGCTATACCCACCAAGTTCCTGCTGGCTATATCTACGACAGTGCAGCTGGCTACAACCACCAAGGTGTACCCAGCAATACTGACAAAGGACCATATGGCTGCAGAGGTTCATCCTACAGAAAGAACACCTACAATAAGTACAGAGGTACAGGCAAATCTAACTACAAACCATTCATAGACAACCAGCGTCCAGGCTACAATAACTACAGAGGGCAAAGCAACAGCCAGGCTCCCTGCTACAATTACTACAGAGGGCAATCTAAAACACGATATATGGGGCAGAAAAAAAAAATGCCTGCTATGACAATGAAAAACCAATCTGATGTTAAAAACTATGCACAAGCTTCACTGTCGTCTTTGTCAATTGCTGTTCCAGCACAAAGCCGGACAAATGAAGCACAGGCTCCCGTGAAAATGGGATACCAGCCTGTTGCAGATGCCAACACATGCATTGCAAATGAGACAGACAAAATGACCGCATTCTTCAAGGATTCACTTTCCTTGAAGCATAAAGTCAACTCTATGAAAGATGAAAATCCTAAGGGAAATGAAGAGACGGTGGATTGTCTTTTTCATTTGGCCAAACAGGAGAAGCTGGCACAGGATGCTCCCCTGAAAGTTCAAAAACGAGAGAAAGAGTTTTCCCCATTACTCATTAAACAAGAAACAGAAGCCTCCATCCATGGGGCACTGCTGATGCAGACACAGGAAGACCAAGAAGAGGACAGACTCCAGTGGCGTGAGAAAACATCCGTCGCCTTGGAGTCAGTGAGGAACACACAGCAGGCTCTGGGTGACAAGGAAAAAGAGGAAATTAAATTTAGGGATGAACTACTGGGGAAAGTATTCACCTTGGAAAATACAATTGGAGAAATGCAGAGAAAGGAAAAAAACTATGAGGACACAGCTCCTCCGGCTGTTTTGAAGAAAGATGTAAAGGATGACACGACTCTTTAACCCAGTTGACTTCAACTACAAAGGTGAACCTGGCGGGACCTAGAGGTGGGCGATATATATCATTTACGATAGTATCATCAGTGTTGTTTTGACTATAGTCAATTTTACATTATAGCGTATCTGGAAAAGAAAACAAACAAAAGGCGTAAAAGTTCTCATTCGCCAAATTCAAAACACATGACTCACAGATAGGTCTCGTCTCACATGGAGGAAACATGCAGGAATCTTAGCTCTCAGCAACGAGCCCAACGGATCAATTAGTGGTGAGACGGGGTTCTACATCTCTCGCCTGGAAATGGTTTGGTCGGTTCATTGGTCAAAATAACCTTGCAGTGTTTCCCCTATATGAATTCTGCAGTGGCACACCGCTGCTGCTGGATTCTCATCGCCGCCGCCTTAAGTAATGGAAGTCTGTTCATTGTTTTGTCATATATTGGTAAGTCTCAATTTGTCCATTTCATTCCTCAAAACTCACTAGATGTCACTATTAATAGGGTTATTTTTCAAAGTTTTTTTCTGGCGCCGCATGCACAGTTGACCTCAGAGCAGAGAACCGGACTGTTTGCTTATTTACATATATATGTATATCAGATTATCGTTATTTCATTTTTTCAATTTTTTTAAATAATCAAGATTTTTAATTTGCCTATATCGCCCACCTTTAGCGATACCTACAAAAGAGACGCAACCTACCAATGGTCCAACCAACAAAAGGACACCAACAGTAACAGCAGAGGTCCAGTCTACAACTTGGTCACATTCACAATTTCTACAAAGGTCCAGCCTAAGCCTGCAACAGCTTTTTTTCTGTAGCTATCTTCTGCGTCAACTGTTATTCAAGCCCCAAGTTGATGAAAACACTTGGGAATGTTTGGAATGACACAAGAATCAGAAGACTGGAGGCCTCCAGGGACAGTATATGAGTGGACAGCCAGGCATTGTTGTTGGATTTCAGGACAGGAATCTACCTGAAATGACAGACTATGTTCCTCCTTCGCTTAGGTGCTATAAGTGTCAGAGGTATGGCCACGTTGCTGCTGCGTGTCGAGGAAAACGTGAAAAATGCCGAATGGGCAGGAAAGTCAAGGGATACATCAGCGCACTAGAATAAAAGCCATATGTCTTGTTCCTCTGTGAAACCTGGTTTCAACCAAAGCTCAGTTTTGTTATTAATTGATAAAATAAAATAGATTAAAAAAAAGTTTTAAAAAAAATAAAATAGATGAAAAAAATTAAATAAATAAATAAAAGATATACAGGCATACACAAGGACGATCCAGTGAAAGGAGTAGAACGTTTGATATTTGTCAGGCAGGTAGTCCATCCTTGCCACTCTCAGTCAGCCCTCCATGGACATTGGACGAAATGGAGGTAATGGTGTTAGAAATAGCACAGCCTGCACTGGATAACAAATGTCCGTAAGAATCAACAAGGAAAATAAAAATGACATTGGTATTGTTGTTAAACATAACAGGGTTGAGTTCAAAAGAATGATCAAAGCAAATGATAAAGAAGTGACAAAACCAGCAAGACAAAGGAACTCAAAGACATTTGCTCCTACCAAATTCACAGGAAGATAGAAGAAGTGAGAGTATTGACAGAAGGTGGGATGAGGACACAATAACCAAAAGGAGATTAGGGTACACCAAGCTAAACAGTGCACTGCACACAGTGCTTTGGGAAATTACGACCATGGTGGAGAACAGGAAGCATTAGAGCATGGAGTTTTACTTCTGGGCAAGAAAGATGAACACTCCAGTTCGACTTCAGAGGCGAACGGACAATGAGTGTGGAGAAATGCTGCAAATTGGTCCAGATCATCTAGGGCAGTGGTTCCCAATCTTTCTCTGCTGGGCCCCCCAAAATTTTTAAAACCTCAAGGATTTTAAAAATTTTTGCACCCCACCCCACCACCCCACCCCTGACACACATACACATAATTTGTTTTCAGACTCCATTGCACTTTATGTCATACATTGTAATACATAAACTGTAATATAAACCTCAAAACTACCTGAGAGGAAAAAAACAAAACAAAAACCTAAAGGTTTGTTGTGCAAAAATTAAACCACACCCCCCCACCCTGCAGTGGCACTGCAGGGCGAGCCCCCCACCTTGGGAACCACTGATGTAGGGTATAGGACACTAAGCAGATTTGTAAAGAACACAGGGATTAGCAGATGAATCTAGTCTGAAAATAATATTAAGAATACTAGAAAAAGTGCATGTCTTTATGAAAATGCATTAAATGTCTGCTAAAAATTGTTGAGTCAATTTCCTTTTTCTGCTGTTTAATGGGCGCAAACAAACACCGTCACCCCTCAATCACATCACATAGTACATTACAACATTTCCAATTCCAAAAGCACACCCATGCACCATTACATTACATTTTTTATAGTCCATATACACAAATCACAATTTACCTCATCGGACTTAATCTGTACATACCTTGAGGTATGTTGGTGCCAAACCATTGTGCTTTGTAAGTGAGAAGAGAAGAGGGCAGTGCAATGGAACTAAGACATAATAATACTATACATGTGCATCAGCATTTTACGTGAAATAACAGTTGAATAGATCAAAATAGTTCAAATGCATTTGTAGAAAAGGAGAGTTGAACACAGTCAAAGCGAATTGAAAGAGGCAGAAATGTGAAATGGAAGCTAAAAAAGCAGACGAATGGTGAGTTGTACAATCACTGTGTTTGAATGGGATAAAGAGAAGGTTAATAAATACTTCAAGACATACTTGATGTATTTATTAGAGAAGGCTGAGAGCCACAGCAACGTAATGCGAAGGTATTGATCGGAGGAGGTCAAACAGAGGAGAAAGCCGTTAGCTCATTGTTGATTAGCACTAACACCACAGAATCCTCCTGGCTGTACTATACATGTACTTACTGCTGTTCCTGCAGGGCAGAAAAAGAGCATGGCCCTGCTGATAGATGGCTGTTTTTTTAGTGAGGAGCGGACAACTGTCTGCCAAAGTATTTGTATGCCAGTTCATGCCGAGTTCAGTTCTTGTGGAAATAAAACAAATATTTATTCTGCTTCATGGACTGATCTCTTAGCATTTCACCATTTCATCTTTTATCTTAACGTTTTATTTCTCACCACCACCCGCCCATCCGTGCACCCGATCATAACCACTCGTTCAGTGTTGTCTTTCCCTTCTCTCCCTCTACTGCCCGATTCTTGCTTCCTGTTGTTGTCATGCCAACTTCCCAGGAGACGGTGTTGTCATGGAAACCGAGCGGCAGGGCAGATCAGCTGATGTCTGGTGTCTTTCAGGCATGTGCACAGTTCGGTTCCATCCTTTTGCCCATTTTTCCTGAGGGGCTTAGTTGTGATCCCACTCCTTGCGTTCTTTCTCGCCTTTTTCATTCATGCACTGATCCTCTGATTTTCATCCTTTTCTGTCTTCCATCCACCCAGCTGCAGACATTATAGTTACAGTCTGATAAAGAATTTACATACTCAGCCATGCAACGTTATTCTTAACCAAGTGGTTTAATAAGTAGTAATAATACATGAAACTAAAAAAAAAGTGACTGTTTCTTGAAAGCCGTTCTCAGATTATGAAAATCTATTAATCCATCACATCAGGATGAGAGTATGAGGAAGAACGATTTGTAACGGTGTTGATAAATTCATATACGTCCCAGATGCAATTTGCTGGATTGCTTTTAAAAAATATATATATACACATACATATATACATGCATACATACATACATACATACATAAATACATACATACATACATCTTTTAAAAACTGAAGCCAAGAAACATTTGAAAAATAACTGGTGATTCATCAGTTGCTGAGCTGAGCTGAGCAGCTGAACAGACAAATGCCTCTAATAGATTTCATACTTGGGTTAAAACTGATTGGGTGGCTTCAGGCAAAAGAATTAGACAAGGAAACAAATCAGAATGTGTCATTATCCGACTCATTACAACAGACTCTCATTCCAATCAGTTAAGCCTTTAATAAAAATGTAAATGTAACTGGTTCCATGCAATTAACTGCAGTTGCATTGCAAGATAGCAATGTGTTGCTCAAGGCTTTTAATTCAGGATGATTATGTGAAGTGTTTATTTCTGTATTCAGAGGCCTCATGTTGCAGCTTTGCCACAAAGTGAAATTATTACTAAAATATACTGTATTAGAGAAGCTGCAGATACAGAATCTCCCGTAGAAATGTAAGTCAGTAGTAAATGTGAGGTCAGTTCTCTCAGTACCTTATATTTTGATGATTCTAAAATAGTGTTTGTTGTGAAAGCATAAAAACACACTACATCATTTTTACAATAAACACAAAGACATATAAATAACAATGATGCTTAACACATTTATAAGTATGTTCGCAAATACATGCTGAATTGGTCTGTTCACTTGTACAGGTGCATCTCAGTAAATTAGAGTAACATGGTAAAGTTAATTAATTTCAGTAACTCAAGTCAAGTCCCATATTTCATAGATTCATTATACATGGTGAAATATTTTAAGCCTGATTGGGTGGAACCCTGAGTCTACAATATTGAAACAATGTCACAATATTCAAATTTTCTGAGATACTGAATTTTAGGTTTTCATGGGCCGTTGTTATAATTCTCAAAATTATAATAAATAAAGACTTGAAATATTTAATTTCTATGACATATGAAAGTTAGTGAAATAAATGAAATAATGAGATGCACCTGTATGTCTGGTGATCAGCATTTGGACTGTGCTGATAATATTGACTATATTCAGAGGACTGAGTGTGTGTTTTGTGTTGGTTGTGTTGCATAGTGTGTTGCAAGTAGGTGGCAGGTTTTGGAATAGAAAAGAAATGTGGAATACAAATTACAATATCTCTTGTTCAGCTACAGGCACGCTGATGCCTTGATAGATTGTCTATTGTGAGTTAAACCTTCATACCTCTGGTTATGCTACTGTCATGTGATGACATTTGTGCTGTGTCCATACACAATACTTACATACAACTGCTCGGTTCACCTTCCTGCCTTTAGACAAAATCACATTTCTTTGCTGGTGCTAAATGCTGGTGTGTCTGCTCTCTCTTGATCCGTCACAGGTGACAGGACTGAGCGTGTCCCCTGGGAAGGACCAGCTGGTTGTGTTCCACACCAAGGACAGCAGGGATCTGGTGGTGTGCCTGCAGGGTATGGTCCCTGCGAATGAGAACCGCATCGGGGAGCTGGTTGGCACTCTGCTTAGCCACTTCAAGAGGTAAGCAGCGGGAGGAAACAGTAGGCAACAAGTAGTAATAGGGGCTTAATTTCTTATTTATTTCCCATTTTCATCTCTATCTCTCTGAAAGAAGCTTGAAATGCATGGACTGTAGTTAGCTGATTGAAATGGCCTGTGTGTGACACTAAAGGTCAAGGTTGCAGCCTCTTCCTCCTCAAATTACTGTGCAGAGAAAATGAGCTCTTTTAATTGTTGCTAGTCAGTGTTTCTCACAGGTTTGCTTGGGAAGGTGGGTGGCGTGTAATCCATTTGCATCGCGGTCGTCTCATGCAGATTAGAGGGGGAGGGGTTATTGTACATGGTTGTTATATACAGATGACGATCACTTCACATACAGCACACAACTCACTCAGTTACTGCCCGCAACACAAACAGGTGTGTGGCCAAAAATCTTTATTGTTTTGTTAGTCCACAGGCATAAGGTGTTTTAATTTTAGATTCCCCGATTAAATGAAATGGAGTAACTTTGTTTTCCTGATTAGGAATTTAGAATTTAGGCATTAGAAAAACGGAAGATGATGTTCTTCCCGTTCCCGCAGCAGCGGTAAAACAGAGCAAAATACTTAATTGCAAAAATGAAAACAGTCTGTAAAAATAAGATCAGAACGAATGGTTTTGGCCCAGATGTGTAGTACTGACCGCTGTGTGACCTGCGGCAAGAGGATTATTGGGCACAGTCACAGCTGTCCTAACTCGAACCTTAATGGTCACTGAAACTGAGTGCAGAGCTCTCTTCAGGACAGGATACTGTGAAGACTAGCATTCATTGTGGGGAGGAAAACACGGATATAGATTACAAGCTGAGATGGAACAGATGTTCACCTCGGGACAGTCCCTCTTCATATTCCACTCTAAAACTGCAGTTCATGATGAACATTAAAAACCGCAAGTTAATAAATACATTCACTTGCATAGCTACAACAGCTGAAGGGTTTCTTTTGTTTATCTCCTGTTTTGGGCCGTTGATCAGTATAAGTGCGGGTCAGCTGAGGTAAGCCTTACCACTGGTGGTCTACCCGTCTTTATCCAATTAACATCACAGCAGTTTTTATAAGGACAGTAAGAAACATATACTAGAATAGTGTTTTAGGATGAGTTTTGGTTGATCAGATCACATTGACCCCACAAATCACATCTTGGGTTTCATGCATCTCTGGAACACCTTGAAGCAGTCCTCTGAATTTTGGCTAAAACACTTTTCAATGCTGTTGTGTGTGGCAGAAAACATAACCTGACTGGATGGTGATGTTAAGTCACATGTCAGGGTGACTGAGACCTCATGTTTTGTATCAGAGATGTATTATTGATCTGAAATAAGGCATTTTTTATAATATCAGATACAAACAGTTACCCCTGATTACCTGTACAAGAGATTGTACTGTTGGGCCAGACTCTCCAATGCAATAATATGACTTTACTGCAGGAGGTAGTACAGTTAACAGAGAGAGAGGCAAGAAATAAAGGAAGACAGAGTGGATGGTCAAGGCTTCCTTCTCCTGTAACACAATTCCACAAAACAAGGGCAAGATACTACTATAATTTCATATAGAAAGATGAGCACAGCAGCAGAAATATTAATATCATCACTCTATGTAAATCCAAATGTAAACAATGTAATGTAAGTCCACTCTCAAACCATTGGTGAAAGCCGGATCAAGAAGTCAAAAATAAGAAATATACATATACATATATACTGTACACAATGGTTTGTCACGTGTATCGAGTGTGTTTTGTCTTTCTTTTTGCGTTCCTGACTGTGCATGTGGGTGAGAGAGAGAGCGAGAGAGAGACCAATGGAGACCATTGCATGCAGACAGATGTGTCTGCTTATGCTTATCTCAGCGTGTGTGTGTGTGTCTGTGTATGTGCCCGCGCGCTTGTGCTCCATCACTGCCATCCTGTGATGGTATCTGGTTTCATTGTGCAGCCCATCTCTCTGTAGGTGTCGGCCTGTGAAAGGCCTCCGCAGGGCCTCGTGTAATGACCCTCCATGTGCTTTGCATGCCGACTCATCCATCACTGCGAAAAGCCGACAGAACAAAGAGCAAACTGGCGCGTGCAAATATGCCTGTTTGTTTGACTGCATTTCTGTGTGTGTGTGTGTATGTGGTAGTCAGCATGTGACTGCGCTCCTGTTTGTGTATGCACACTGCATGATCTCTAACATGCAGCGTCCCGCGACTGCATCTCCCTGTAGATATGGCTTTAACCTTTATCTCTCCTTCAACCAGCTGCACACTGTACAATATGCACAATAGCGAGCAGGGAGCAGGGAGCAGGCAGCTTAGAGCAGCAACAAAGCAACACTTTATCCTCCTCAAAGTGACAGCCAGGCCAAAGCAGAATGACACTGCTGCTGCTGCTGCTGGAAATAAACCCTCTTCCTGTCATGTCTCTGCCTGGCTACTTGAATTTCCATGGGACACGATTCGTTTTGATCCTCTTGGCATTGATTTTTATTTGTGCTGCAAACTGAAGTTGTTTACAGTTGTGGAGGAGTGCAGCACAGAAATCAGTGCCACATTGAGTAGCCTCAGAGATCCCAGACACTCGTCCATAAGAAGATAACCCTCTTATCAGCTGTAAAGCGCCACATGTTGAGAGAAATTCAGAACTATTTATTTTCATTTTCCCCATAATGTAGGAAGGATTCAATTCCCCTGGTTTCTGTCACATCCTCCCCTTTATTCCTATATCCTGCTTTTACACTTCTCTCTCATTCCCGTTTTTCCTTCATCCTATATTGCCTCTTTTCCTATTGTTCTAATCTCAGTCTCAGACTTGTGTGTGTGTCCCCGCCCTCCCTCACTGCTCCATCTCCCACAGTCTCTCTATTTTGTCCCTCTTGTTAATTTCTGGAGAGACGGCAATAAAATATTTAAGGCGGTGCGGCCTGTGCGGAGTCCTATATTTAGATGAGCCCCATATCTCTCTCTGCCTCTCTCTCTCTCTCTTCCTCTCTCTCTCTCTCTCTCTCTCTCTCTCTCTGCATCTGCACAAAAACACTGTGCATAAACACTGCAACATTATGCACACGTGGTATGCTAACACTAATTAATTGATATGAAGGTTTAAATAGACAGACACGTGAATTACATTGTTTGAAGTTTGATGCTTATTTCTTAATCATATTTTTATGTATTTTTTATTGTGAGAGGGAGACGTTAAAACTTTTTTTGCCACTTCATCATCACTTCATCATTTTGTCATTTTTTATATTTTGTTGAACTACTGTCAAAGTAACTCAAGACTTCCTGTGTAATTGCTTCAAGTTAAAAGCCTTTTAACAGGTCACGTTTTTTTGGGTTACATTCTCTTTTTTCTCGCTGGCTTGTAAATGGAAATGTGTACAGACGTTGTTGTTTTGACAGTACCACAACACTCATCAAAAAAAAACATTGCACTGAATAAAAGCAGCATTTCAAGAAGAGACACTCCTTGAAACACAGTGGTGAAAAACATTTATGTTTTATAGCACATGACTTATACTTCTTACTTCCAACCACAACTAAGCCTATATATAAATTTAAATATACTGTATATAGGTAAAAAATGGTGCAATCTGTTAAAAATGAGACTGTCGTTATTAAAAGAACGTCATATCTTTAGCAAGAACTTTAACCTCGTACTGCTACAATGCACTGGCCGAATGAGTATAACCTAGTTACTTTCACACTTGTACATGTTAAATCACTATTTATCATTTTGTATTTCTTCTCATTCTGTTTTGTGCTTTATTTCATAGTCTGTGCTGCATCGCACACTTACAGTACGCTGTGCTTCACACCTTCCCCACTGAGAGCCGAGCGTAGAAAATAGCTTGGTGTTGAATTATTCATCCAAATCCTCAAATCTCAGAGGTGGCAAAACTCATTTTAAAATGTTTCACCCAGTGAATTTCAATGGAACATCACACTTATGCTGTTACATATAAAAACAAGAATCATTCCGACATGGTTCCGACATGTGAATACATCATTAGTATGTTAAGATCTTGTCAACATTTGCATCCAAATGACAGATTTTTATTCACTGATTTCCTGTCACTGTAGTTTCTGAGGTGTCTAACCAGCTTAGATTGGCTTTGAAGAAAAGCAACATGGTGTGTCTCTGTAGCAACAGCTTGATTTTGGCTCCACCAACTGCCACCACTGCTGACAGCGCCCATAGTGACTAATGAAAAACCCCTGTGCAGTGGATTGACTGGATGTCTGTGGGTATGTGTGTGTGTGATGGGACAGGAAGATATTAACCCTTGGCTGGTGCCCTTTTGTGATACTATAGCTATACAGTTTCAGCCTTACTATGAGGCCCATTGTATGGCACAAAAACAATATCAAATCTAAAATGTTTGCAGATGAGAAATAGACTGACTTATCTTGGATTATGGATTCTGTGCTGCTATTTGAGGGAAAAAACAATCAATACTTTGATAATCTCGTAAATTTCTATTCACTGAAAAAGCTCAAATGCCACAAAATATAACAGGAATCCATATAACAGCAATTGAGATGAATAAATCTGAACCGGCATCGAGGGTCAGGTTTTTTTCTATTGGTGTGTCTCCCTCTTCCACTATAAACAGTCCAGATTCATCACATGGACAGATGTTTCTGAATGGACTACCTACATAACTGTCTTCAAGCATGAACATCAGTTCATCATTCCTCTTTCTCACTCTCCTCTAACCTTCACCACCACCCTTTGTCCTTCACCACCTCCCACTCTCTTTCAGTCTTCCTCTCCTTCCCCTTCAACCCCCCCCTCCCCCTCAACCCCCCCCCCCCCCCCCCATCCCACACTGTGAGTCAGCGTTAGTGTGCAGTACACAGGCCTTCATTGATCTGTCCCAATCTGTTCCTGCCCTTGCTCCTGCCCTCTTCCCAGAAGACCTGAACAGTTAGCCTCACCCTGTCACTGCAGAGGGGATTAGTGGGAACGCTGAGCCCGACTCAACATAAAAGTGGTTAAGGAACAGCAAGGGGACAACAGGAAGCAGAAGTGTTGCTGAGAGTGTGTCAGAAACCCCGAGCGGAGGGGAAGGTGGTGGGAGGAATGCAAAAATAAATCAATTGGGGAAAAAAAGAGGTGGAAGTTAACAGGAGTTATTGGAGGGGAAAAAGAAAAGCATGTGGAGAAGATTAGGTATGAATTGATGATTGTATTGATCTGCTCAAGTGGAGTGTGTTTTTGGTACAGATACTTCCTGAGGAATCACATCAGCCTGTAACAGTAAGCTGTGGTCGTCAGACTCACTGCAGACATGTCTTCATCAGTGTGCTGTCGCCATTCAGTCAGTAGCTATTATTATTTTAACAAAGGTAGCATGGCTGCCATTATTGTTATTATTATTATTATTGTTGTTGTTGTTATTATTAATACTACTCTTATTTTGCGTTTAAATATCTTATGTGTATATCTTATGTTTTGGGTTGAATGCGACTTAATTAGGACTCGACTTGATTGAAGTATTGACAGAGTTGGACATAAGGATAAAGGACACTTTAATGTATTTGGCCATAATAATGAAGTATAAGATTTGGGTAGCTACATTAATACACTAACATAAATTTTTTTGTTTTTTGTTTTTTGCAATAGCAGGCACACGTGTTCACCATCCTACATGTCTTATGCTCAAAGACATTTGCCAAACTGTGCTATTTAATTTCATGGTTTTTTGTACACTCAAGGAAGGACTCTTACTCAGCTTGATACTCGGTCCTGTAAAAAAGGTCGCCATTGGCTCAGATCCTGATTGGCACATCCTTGCCTCAAAATGTCTAACAAAACTAGATTTGTAGTAAATATGTTGAATGCGCTTAAAGCAAAGTCATCCATTCCTTTGGTTTTACTGTTTGGAAGGATTAGGTTTGTTGCTGAGTGCTTTGGTCTCAGAGGCGAATATAAAACTAAAAAACTGTCGTTCAGTTAATGTGTCACAATGCATTTTCTGTTATATCTGGAGACGTAAGCATCATTATACATCCAGTGAGGATGAGCGGGCGGGTGGCAGAGAGAAGGGATGAGAAGAAGAAAAGAGAGAGAGAGAGAGAGAGAGAAAGCCATGCTGCCATTGTCTTTTTCACAAGGTCACCCTCTGCTGAATCAAATATTTCAGACTGATAGAGTGGGTTTCTTTCTTCTCCTCTTTCCCTCCATCCCTCCTTCTCTATTTCCTCTTTCTCCATCCATCACCCAAACTCACAGCGACTCATCCCCCTCCCCCACTTGTTTTTCACTTCACATTCCACTTCTCCTCATCCTCCTCCCCCTCGCCTTCCCTCTTGCTCCCTCCTTTCTGGGGCGCTGCGGATGCAGTTCCCATGGCAACCATTGGATCCATGTTTGTCTGATATATAAGCCATCCATTAATAACCCTGCTGGATGGAGATAATAACGGCACATCTAGACTCAGACAGACATCACACATCACATAGGAGCAGAGAATACATGCTAAGAAAGGAACTGAAAGATTTGAATGAACAAACATTGCATTAAAGGAATTTAGAGGAAGATGAAATGAAATAATTGCAAGGCTTTTACTCAGCTTTACTGTACAGACAGACACTCTATGCATTTTGGTTACTGTAGCATCCATACCATTCAAAACGAAAACATTTCTAGACTCATAATGTCAGTTTTTTCTTTCTCGTTTTTGTTCATAATAGCTTATTCACATCTTGAAATATTTATGCGTGTGTGTGTGTGTGTATATATATATATATATAATATGAAGTCTGCAATAAAAGTACTTTCCCACACTTCAATTCTTCAATTAATTTTTAATTGATTAGGTAAATTTAGTTATACATGCGCAAATATTCGCGCCGATATTGACAGTCGCTTTTGTGTATTGCTTCTTAACACAATCCAAGCAGTGTATTTGATGTATTT
Organism: Trinectes maculatus; assembly: GCA_016785345.1. Lineage (NCBI taxonomy): Eukaryota > Metazoa > Chordata > Actinopteri > Pleuronectiformes > Achiridae > Trinectes > Trinectes maculatus. Next base: position 23,971 of record JAFBJQ010040681.1, on the reverse strand, counting down.
TTAGACAAAAATCATTTTTGTTGTGCACCATTGTGCTGCCTTCCTTTTACCAAAGAGTCTTTACAGGTGATCCGTCCACATAGTCCTTTATATACCCTCCAATGTGCAAAGTCAAATTGCATGTGAGTTCATAAAATTGTCCAACACATGAAAGAGACTTAGACAAACACTCAGAGTGGTTGTAATGTGGGCCATTGTGGAGTCCTGCTTGTCTCTTTGGCACAGTGCTGCAGCCTGGGGGGAGGCGGTTGGCTGGGCTGACTGATGGATGCTGAGTGGCCAGGCTTGTGTGCCCGTGTGTGCGATTGTGACGATGTGTGTATGTATGCTGACTGTGTGAAGTGAAAATGTGCCATTTGAGACGTTGTGTATAAATCAAAGCTTTGTGTGTGTGTGTGTGTGTTTGAGTGTGAGAATGCGAGTGGTTTGACCTAGTTTTCCACTGTAGACCCTGAATTAATCCCGAGCAACCTTTCTCTTTCCATGAGCTTCTCCAAGGACAAACACTTGTCGAGCATGTTGCAAATGTGTCGATCCCACTACCACTGCCTTACAGTGTGTGTAAGTATTATCTAACAATGGCACAGGCTTAAATAACAGGTGAATTGGGTCACGTATCAGGAACACAGGGCGTCAGGACTGTAACTGTAATAATAAACACATTTAAACAATTAACTGATGGATTAAAAACACTGTGAAAAAACAACAACATTGTGAATCAATAATATCATATCTTTCTGTTCTGGTGGGTTAGCAGAACATTTTTAATGGCCCGGTAGTCATCTATACAACCGGCTGCTCTAAGCATCATTACAGTCTCCTACAATTCATTAACGCATGAAATCCCAGGCAAACATGAGAACGAGATTGAATAGGTATAATTAGCTGTGAACCTTTGACCAGGTCCAGTCACTGGGGTCAATGTTTTTAAGCCTCATTTCAAATGCATTCTAATGGGAAGAGATGTGAGGCACTTTTATCCATTTCATTGATCAGTTTTGCAGGGGAAATTCTCTGCCTTTGAAGCTTCACTGTACATATTCTCTATCTATCTATCTATCTATCTGTCTATCTATCTATCTATCTATCTATCTATCTATCTATCTGTCTATCTGTCTGTCTGTCTGTCTGTCTATCTATCTATCTGTCTATCTGTCTGTCTGTCTGTCTGTCTGTCTGTCTGTCTGTCTATTCCCATTGGAGCTTCACTCTCATATTGAAATGTGCATGTAGTATATAATGTATATAATGTATGCACTTACTGTACCATCTTTCTGTCAGTGCAGATAAAAGCATTAGTTAAGTGCTGTACAGTTAAGATGATTCAGTGTCAGCCTTGATATTTTATAGACTCCATCTCTTCGTTGACCTCTACATTTGCCCCTTAGCCCCCACCCACCACCCCCAAACACACATGTTCCACCCAGCAACAGCACCAGACCATCTCCCAGTGTCAGGCTAACTCTGATTGGCCTCGCCCCCTTCCCCCGCAGACTCCTTCACTTCCTGTTTTCCTTCCCCCCTCCCTTCATCCATTTTCCTATCCCTCCATCTCCCTCTATCCTTTCCTTCATTCAGCTTCAATCTCTGCCTCCCTTCCCTCCATTATTACCTGACATTAATCTCCTCACCTCCTCACATCTTTTCATCATACATCATCTTCTGCATCCAGCTCTCCCATCCCCTCACCTCTCTTCACTGCCATACTTTCTTCAATCTCCTCCACGTCACCTCACTCTGGCTAAGCTCTTCCATTTCATCACTTCATTTCTGACCTTACATCACGTCCAGCTCCCAGAGTGTATCAGCTCTCCTGACCTGCGGCTGCCCCAGAAACAGTGAAAGGTTTATGTCTATTAAAGCCCAGAGAGGAGATCAAGAAACAACTGCAATTTGACTTTGTAAGACGTCTCTGAAGTCTCTTAAAGCTATATTTTGTCTTTTTTTTTATAAAATGGTAAAAACAATATGTGTATGAGAAATAAATCATTAGTTACACAAGTCTGATTGTTTGTATATACAGGCTTTAGTTATCTGTGAAAGGTTTTTGTAGTGAATGGTAAAAGGCTCATTAGTTCAAATTGTTATAAAGCTGTGAAACTCACTTTAAATGAATCTTAGAGGAAACTCAGACTGGCATTATCCCGACGATCTAATATGTCCCTGATGGCGATTGATTCTGCACATTCAAACCCTTCCACCAGCAAATAGACAACAGAGTTGTGTCAGTAGATGAGAATAGACGGAGCTTGGATTGATGCATTGATTGGTTTTAATGAAGAGAATTGGAGGCGTAGACACTTGAGAAGTGAGCGTTCTTCCTTCAGTAATGGCCAACTAATTGAGACTGCCTGTCTTTCTCCTATGTTTGGACTCATTGTGTTGCAGTTTATTGATTCAGGTAATGTGTAAGCCTGAGTGTAAGCCAGCCTCACTCAGGCTTTCACATGGTGGGGCGGCGCTCTGATCACTGAGTAAAGTTTAGATCAGTTGGTTCATGGTACAAAGGGAAGAACAACATTACTGATAACCCACACACACACTAGTTGAACCCTCCTGCTGTGTGTCTATTATGGCTCTACAGTGTGTGGTAACCTCCACCATCTGTGATGCGACTACACTGTCCTCCAGAGACATGGGCCTTTGCTTTGTACGTTTCCGGTTCTCTTTCATGTCCCACTGATTCCTTAAACAGTTGAATGTAGAGGTGAGACGTGTGTGTCCTTTTGTTTAACCAAAGCATCTGGCAACACTGGACGACTGAGGACAGCTTGCACAAGTAGCTGTTATTGATAACCATCAATCACCTGCTCTCCAAAGGGAATAGGGGGGAGTGTGCCTCCACATGTCATGTGCAGAAGCCTAGCACATGGTGTCGTCCAATCCGTTTTCTCTTCTCCTCGGGAGCATTGCAAGGAATCATGGGATCTAGATGCAGGATGTGAGTCTTGGCCATTCCCCCTGTGTCAGCACTTCACTATGAGGATTTTGGCCCAGTGGGTTTAGTCAATTTAAAGGATTATGTGATGTATGCGCTTACGAATAGTGAGAATATGATCCATTAGGTCTCATATAATTTGAGTAGAGTGTAGTAGTAAATACAAAGGGGCCTCCGCAAATAGTGTTTACCACTTTTTGTCACATGTCAAGTGTCCCTGTAACTGTTAATTGTATAATATTGTATCTCAAATCACTTGTTTAAGACCTGCAGTATTCTTTTTCATTTTGAGAGCTATTCAGCATGTTCAACCTAAACCACAGGACTGAACAGTAACGGTTAGATATTTCTAATTTAATGGTTTAAAAAATAAAATTATAAATCCTGAACATCATTTAATTCGGGACACGTCAGAGGTAAACTTTGGGGTTGAATTTCATTATACTTGTGCTTTATTTTGGGTAACTGACTGACTTTACGCGACTGACTTAAGGGTTTTATATTTTTTTTTCTATTGAGGTTCAATATTCTTCTTGTGTGTCATAATAAATGTTGTTGTTTTTTCTTCATCAAAATTCTGGTCGTTGCCAATTCTCTCCTTATAGTCAAACCTAGCTCTGATTATTCTATTACGTGAAGTTAGAAGCGTTACACACAGGACTGAACAGTAACGGTTAGATATTTCTAATTTAATGGTTTAAAAATAAAATTATAAATCCTGAACATCATTTAATTCGGGACACGTCAGAGGCCCTCGGGCACCTTTCACAGTCAGCACTTCCATATTCACACTGCAGCATCCCAGATCTTGCTTACTGTGCAGAACGAAACAGAAGTACCAGCCTGGCATATTAACAAGGAGCGGTGGCTTCAGCTGTGTTTACAATTCATATATACATACAGTACATACATACTATACATACATACATACATACATACATACATACATACATACATACATACAAACATACATGAGAGTTGGTGCTTCTAATTCTCACCATAATAATAAAGACAAATGCGTCTTGAGGCACTGTAGTGCAATAGTACATGAATATGATGTGTGATGCAGTGGCTGCTTCTCCGCTCTGTCTGGCTCATGCAGTTGCCTGGAGCAGAACTGATGCTCAGCAACTGTATACACAACTTTGATGTGAGCCTCAGTTTGGCAGCTTCACCCCTGAACTCTACTTCACAGTGTCTACAAAGAACTGACCTCTCTTCTCCTTCCTCCTTCTTTTCCTCCTCCCCCTCCCCCCCTACACGTTTTAATCAATACTGTTTTTGCTGCCGGCACATTTTGCTGTTTTTTTATGGGTTTTTTTTATAAACGACCCCTTTTGGTGAGTTTGACCCTTTTGTCTGTTGCAAGAAGAGATAACAGCTGAGCGAGGGGAAAGTTCAGAGATAGAGTCAGGAAAACTGATAGAGAAGGAGATATTCCAGCCTGTACATGATGCACCTTCACAGCTTAGTAAACACTGCAAACAAAAAGGTATGTTTTGCACACTAGAAACTAGTTGCAGTAAGTAGGTTCATTATTTCTATTGTCCGGTCTGATTCATGAGTCTTAATGGTGCAAGTGTGTGTTTCCTCTCCAGTCTATGCATGGACGTGGCTCACAGGAGCACGTGGGACGTGCGTGCAGCCATGTGAGATAGAGTGTGACAGTGAGAGTGAGAGATGAAGACATATTATGAAGACAGAGAAAGACGGGGCCGAGCTGTATATGTTTTTTGCAGAATTCATTCATGCTGCTGCTTCTTTACAAACAGCTCAGTGGGATTTGCAGGTTTTGTGGAAGCGATCGGATTTGTATCTCTGTGGGTGTTAAAGCTGCTGTGGTCGCTGGTGTGATGTGCTGTGATTTATCTTTCTCTATGAGAGGAGCGCGTCATCTTTGGAAACTTTGGCCCCACGTCTGTGCAGCATGTCAGCTTTGCAGAGTGTCCCTCGTCTCTCCCCCACCTGCAGGGCTCATGTATTTTTCAGCAGCAGAGCACTTGGGGGGCAGCTTGAGACACTGTTAGAGGGATGACTCAGACGTTGGCCTGCATGGCTTTACAGACTGGAGGTAATCCTGGCTCCTTGTCCCAAAAATATCCTGGATCCTCCTTCCTGTGTGTTGTTTTCTCCCTTTTCTTCATGCTTATTCCTTTTAGCAGTGTAGCATTTGTACTTCCTGCATATTTTGTGTTTAACGATGTTTAAATTCTTTCCTGACATGCCAACTTTTTTTTTTTTCACTTGATTTTCCTGAGTTTGGACTCACATGGCATGAAGGGCAAAGACGCACAAAGGAAATGGACGCGGGTGGGGGAAAAGGAAAGAATTGATTATTCCAATTCGAGAGGCCGTCCAGTGAAGGACTAAGTTTGCCCTCAGGGCACTGACTGGCTGCATGGCTCAGGCCAGCTGCTGATGGGAAAGGCCGTCCACTGACCTTAAGACTCGACTGATCAGGTGTTTCTGTTCACAGATGATGTGTAGTGTTGGTTTTTATTGTCAGTGAATGTTATTCGGACGACTTTCAGTTATCAGCGGTGGTTTGTCCAACGGGGACAAAGCTGTGTGAGGAAATGTGAATGCGCTGTATATACATATGTGTTTATGTATTTCTGTGTATGTGAGCGTGACCCGGTGGCCCTGTAGAATAAACACAGTGCAGCGCCCCGTCTGTTATTTTCAGTAAAAGAGACATATCACAACACACACAGACAATACCATTGGCTGGCCGGCAGCCATGACAGATGGGGGAGTTCATTTTGCCGGGGTAACCATGGAAACCATCATCCGCGCTTCTACTCCGTTCATAAGCCATGACTCGGAGCGACACACACACACACACACACACACTGCAGAGGCGTGCGGCGTGGGCAGTAGAAGCTTTTTGCTCTTTGTTTATGACTTCTTTTAGTCTGAGCAACAAGTCAGTGTCATCGGTTTTATGACTTCTTACCCAAGTTTAGCTTTAAAGGACAGAGACTGTCAACCGAGGGTGAGTTCAAGAATAATTGCAGGTAATGGGTTTGTTTACAAATGATGACGCCGTAACCAGAAACTGTGTCACTGAGAAAGTGTGTCACAGTGAGCACTGGACTGGACAGGAAGAGATGTTTGTTTTGCTTTCAGCTAACCCCAACCCCCCGAGAACGATAATCACAGTCGTCCTCCCATTTAGATTGTTACATTTTCCTCTCCCTCTTAACGACAGCCTCGCAGTTTATGCCTATTTTCTTCACACTCTTTGATTACTGTCATCGATCCTGTTTAAGACCAAACGAAGCAAAGCGCCCGTTCACCCACAGAGGTCTAACTAGATGTGACAGGCACTAAAAGCCAATCCGCTGCTGCGCTGCAGCCCAGCAGCACCATATGGATCGGTCCTTCCACAGCCCTCCTGCCTGAGCTGTGCTGTACTTCATCTTAATGTTCTGTCTCTGTGCACCGTATCACAGTGCAACACCATAATCCTGCACATATCCTATTGGAAGAGATATGATAACTGAGTGTGAAATAAGGACACAACTGTTATTTATGTCAGATGCATATGAAGCCCTAATGTGTTAAATCATCGTGTGTTCATATATACTCCTCGTGCGTGTGTGTGTGTGCGTGTGTGCGTGCGTGCGTGCGTGTGCGTGTGATTTATGGCCCCAGGCAGTGATAAGTCAGAGTCTGTGTATATGACTGCAGGGTGTTAGAGTGTTTACAGCTCAGTCGTGCCATATGAGCAGAAGAATAATGGGGGTTTCCTCAGATTATGATGCTGTGTATGAGAGCAAGAATGATTTATAGCCTAAACAGCCTCTTATACTTTTTCTCTGTCACACTCACACACAGGTTAATAACGGATTTGCATGTATTATGCTCATGAATCCCCTGAGGTGAGGTGGATGTATGTTAAAATTATAAAAAGAGGACAAAAACCGTAAATAAAATTGCATCATAAGGTAACAGTCTGTTTCAAAATGTACACTCTTACATCTGATATAATTCAATATCATGTTTTTTATTCTCCTGGCAGTGAGAAGAGGAAGCTGCAGGTGAACATCGTGAGTCCCATCCAGTGCAGCATGAACGGGAGGAAGTGCACAGTCATTGTTGAACCCAAGATCAACCAATCACAGCCCGACTTCATCAAGAGCAGATCTGGTTACGTCCTGGCTGTTCCTGGCAACTGAAATGGGTCGTGGAAGAAAACAAAACAGTGACAGCTGAATTCAAACCAGGCCAGGATACTGATGATGGTGATGGTGATTCACTTCCCATGTTTTTGCGGGACTGCTGAATGTGACAGTATAAGATAGCAGCTCAGTTGGAGAATCAGGGTAATTAAATTCTCAAATTGCTAAGCCATGCCAAATTTGGCCTTTAATTAATTGATAGATTTCTATGCAATGTTAAATTGAAAATGGAAATGTACATTTCATTCAAATCTAAAATCGTATTAACTCAAAAGGTTTAAAAATATGCAGTAAAACATAATCTACCAAAGTGCTGCTCTTTGTTTTTAAAATCCAAATGATTTGCTCTATGCAATATTTACTTGATTACTTGATTGATTAATTATCGTAAGTCATGATGAGAGCACTGATATTAGATAATAGAACAATAATCCAAAGGTTCTACAGATAATAATAATCCCCACAGCATATGAGTCTTCAGATGCTCAGCCGGTTTTGTTTATCTACTTTGAAACAGAAGAGAATATGAGTTGTGGGTAATGAATAGTACTGTCAACAAACTTAAATGAAGATTTGTTTACCTAGGTGGTAACTGACAGTAGCTATAGCCTCCACTTTTAGTTTATGAACTGTTTACAATCACATACGTGAACATCTAACTCATTGTTGGTTTGTTAGTCACAGGATTGGTGTTGGGATGTGTTGATCATATCCAGAACATCACAACCAGTGACACATGAAGTGCTAAATCCGTTAATTTAAATTCTGCATTGTATAATCGTGACTAAAATGTTAAATCATCTGCATAAGACGACAAATATATGTGTATAAATGGCACCATGTACTACACTACAGGTACAGATGTATCAGAATCTACTAATACGGAATTATACTGCAGAAGGCAAATAAGAAAATAACAACCAAAACTTTAAATACGTTTGGTTCATATTAAGACTTTAGCTTAGCAACAGAGTGTTGCTGGCCAGTACTGTATCATCCCACATGAACTCCAGCCCCTGGACATTGTCTTATTTGCTGTCTTTGTGTTAAGTGAATATCCTAATGACTTGTTTTGGTCCTCAGTCTCCCACTTGACCAGTATCTCAGAGAGATACTCGCATCCTTGTGTGTGTGTGTTTGTGTGTGTGTGTGCGTGTGTGTGTGTGATTGGCTCTCTCAGCTCTGCTCTCCTTGGCTGGGAGCCACAGTAAATGGGGGAGGACAGAGGGGTGTGACGTCTGCAATCAGACTGTCGTCCTGCTTTACCTCCATCTGATGACAGGAGCGACTTTAGGGTTAGGGTTAGTGTTAGGCTCGTTTGCCTAACCCTAACCCTAACCCTTTATGTGTGAATGCTCGTCTGTCCGATGATATAAATATATAGATATATATAGATATATATGCGTGTGTGTATGTATGTGTGTGTGTATGTATCCAATCCCATATCAAGTTTCTCCCTATAGTCACAGCATTGTCCCAGGGTTATGAATGGACACTCCCTCAGCATCTGGCCCAGTTAAAGTGGCTGGTGTACTCTTGTCAACCTCATTGTTAGCGGTCACTTTAGCCGTGGCACCACACCCCTTTTACTTGTGCCAGTGTGTTGTCTGAACCAGTCGTTTATCTTAATTAAGTGCAGAAGTGCCCATGTACTTTGAAGTAGCAAATCCCCATTGTGCATGGCGGCGTTGTGCTCAGACGACCTCGTCTCGTTGTCTGATAAGGCACTTGGCTGCAGAACTTTGCAGTTTGAGGTAATTGGTGCATTCATAGTGTGGATTAAGGAAGTGACATTGGGAGCATTGATGGACAGTTTCCATCGCAGCTTAGGTGCTGTGGCTGTCTGTGCCGTGTGTGCGTGTGTGCGTGTGTGTGTGCATGGAATATTACGCTGCTGCTCTCCATATCCCTCAGCATTGTAATCTCCCACAGGGCTCCTCTCGTCCTCTCTGCTGGGCTATTCACCACTCATCATTAGGATGGACTCAGTGTCACTTCTCCCTTCAGCGCTTCTCTCTGTACTTTCTCAAGGCAAAAGAGGGGAGGGGTGAACAAAGCCTATAGTTGCCCTCCTCTCCTCTACTCCCTCGGCCTCCCTCCTTTTCCTCTTCCCTTCCTCTGTCAAATCACCTGGCTCCTCGCCCAGCTGGGCTAACTCTACCATCCTGCAGGGCAGTGAAGGTTTTCTTGGTTTTTTTTTGTTTGTTTTTTGGTTTTTTGGTTTGTTATTTTCTTCCAGCCCTCCTGTGTCCTGGAGGCATGGAAATGGAAAGGGATAGTACACAAGCAACAAAGCAAGTCAAACAAAAGGAATCCTATGCAGCAACAAAAACATGAGGAACAGTAAGACAAAGCAGATTACCAGTTTACCAGCCATGGATCTAAAAACCCGTGAAATGATGGCGTCCTTTCATTCTGACTGTAAACAACACCCATGAAAACACTAAAAAACCTACACGTTTCTAGTCTGTCTCATCGCACTTTGATTTTCTCCAGTCTGTTCAGTAAGTCAGAGCATTATTTATCATAATAAATGAATACCATGGCACTGTAGTTTCACTGTAGATTTAGCAAACAACACTAATACAGAAGAAATATTGCATATTCAGCATTTTCAGGTTTGTAGGGTTTGTTTTTTTGATGTTTTAGACAAATATACCATATCATCAGTTTTCTGCTTTCATTTATTTTTTAGGTGTGTTTACATTTTTTGTCATAATGATATTTCGATTTACCACAGGTGTAAAAAGACACACACACAGGATTGCCACAACATAAAGGGACATGATTGAATTTCCAGTATGAATGCTAACACTTGTGACTTGTGCCATTGTGTTTTTTCCCCCCCGACTCTCCTCTTTCATTTTTCAGACATATTCAACACAAACTTCTCCATGTTGGCCAAAGAGTAACAAATCCCATTTTCTGTTTTATAATTTATTCAGTGGCTTTAAGCAAAACTGTATGTATGCACCATACAGAGCATAGTGCCTAATTTTATGTTAAGTTTATATTTTGAATATATTTGTAATATTTCATAATTACGTACCATAAATATACTGTAATCTCCAGACCAAGTCTAAAGGGAACTATTGGAATGCGATTTTGTTCAAATGTATTCTGTAGAAATGCAGATAACGCATTCTAAGATGATTCATAATGAAGAAATTTCATTAATCATTTTATTAATAAATGTATTTGCTTCAGTATAAATCTGCCTGCTGGTCCGGATGTTGTTTGTGTGTGTGGGTCTGTGTTGTATGGTGAAATCCACATTGTCGACCTGCCGTACTCTACGTAATGTATGATAAAGTAATAGTTGGGCACGGCTCAGCGTTAATCCACCCACTAACAGCTGTTTCATCATTCGATGTGGAGACGCCTAAAACCCCTGCAGTTGGCATGACAACACCGCTTCCCACCGGCACTGTGTCAGCCATCAACAGCTCTGTCAGCAGGGTGTCTAATCCCCTGGCTGATGGATGACTGGCCACTGCAGTGTGGGGATGACTCCCTGTTATTCCCCACAAGGGCAGTGACTGGGTAAGACTGGACTGACTGACCCACAGTGGTTCAACTAATGGGAGTTAATGGACAGTGATATGCTGACCCGAACTAATCCATGTGGGAGGCTTTTAGTTTATTTGGAGTAACGGCACTGATTCTCACTCAGTGGGCACAACCACCCCAGGGAGACACAGAGGAACACATCTGAAACATGATGGGAGCTGATGATTAAGTATTCCAGACAAAAGGGATTCATAGAGCTACTGTATAATACAATACAATACATGAAGTTACTCAGCACTCAGCACTGCAGATTCAGAGTGATTGTCATATAAAATCTATATTCACTGTTACCTTTGTCTATACCTTTGCCAAAGTGAGGATGTGTGCAGATCTGTGCTTTTGGCCTCTGTATATATATACATACACACACGCGCACACACGCACACACACACACACACACACACACATATATATACAGATATATATGTGTGTGTATGTGCATCTCGCAACCTCCACTGTCAGTCAGTGAACTGTGGCTGTGCGAAAGAAAGACATGTGACATCGTTGAACGATCAGTGCATTTTATTTTTCCATCACAGTACAAAAATAAATTAAAATAAGCAGAAACTAACTGGAAAAAGGTTTCAGTTACAGCAACAGCATTTGTCTTTTTCCAAAAAAAAAAAGATTTTTATTGAATATCGTCAACACTCCTCCTACATCCCACCAGCGCAAATCCAGTGTCTTACTACCAGTGTGGTTATTGTGTCTGCTCCTTGTACATAAGAAAACAACATGTCACACAGTTTTTCTGTACAAATAAAACAATGCCTTTCACACACACAGACACACACTCACACACACAGCCACTGAATGCATCTCTTCATGGCGTTTTTATCACTGTTTCATTTTTTTAATCTACAAAGTACGCAACAAGATACAGAAAAAGAATGATGGCAGAAATCTTTAACTATCACTCAAGTCTTTTGTCGTATTTTATTAAGATTTGAAAGTGTTTTCTCAAGCAGCTACTCAATGATGCAAGGTGGGAGAGCGGGGTGTCACATTTCGAGTGAGTCGGGGCAAAGGGACAGAGACAAAAAGGATTTAAGGTCTCTGTTTGACACCCTGTACCCCAATGCCTTGCTTTTTTAATGGCCCACCCCCATTGTGACGGTAAAAACACTCTTACTCACTGCTCTCACTAAACATGGCAGCCACACTTCTCCAGGATGGTTACGTCCATCACAGCCATTCCCAACTTTTTGTGATGGATTTCAGAACACTGCAAAAGGAGTAACTTTCTATAGATTAAGATGAGATGTGAAAACCTGTAAATACATTTATGTTAAGTTTCTGGATGTAAATACTGTAGCTGAGTCATTATGGTGACAGGAAGGAGCTGCAGTGTAGGACCTTAGACCAGGACTATTAACATAACTACGATAGTAAATAGCTACGTGTCTCAGGTGTCCTGCATGCAGTTTCTCTTGGGTGCCGTGATGTTCTTGCTGTACACCGTTGTGTTCTTTTAGTCTACTGGATTTTCTCATGGATCTGATTGAAAGGGTCACAATAATCTCCTCCAGCCCCTGTAGGTGAATGCTTCTGTTGTCACCTTGTGTTTGATTTATACAGAGGTAATGCTGATGGATGATCCTGGAGGGAAGCTGTGCTTTACTGCAGTGATGATGAACATCTGTTATTGAGATTTGTTTATTTCCTGGCCTGTTGTGTGTGCTTTCGCTTTCTGATATGTGTTGGCTCCTGGTGCAGGCCGGTGTCGCAGGACAAAAAATAAAAATACAAATCTGGGCATTTTTCTCAGTAACAGGTGAGTGCTGCGTCCCTCTGTCAAGGTGTCCTTGATGAAGCACCTTTGGTGATGGTCAGATTTAAGATTGGTTTTGATCTAACGGCCTTTTAATTAGGTGTTCACTGATAAATCCCACGTGACGTTCATTTGCAGAAACCAGATCAATCTTCATTCCCACCAAAGATAAGCCCATCGTCTACACCAGCAATTCCCCCGTCATTCCCTTATCAATGTCACATCATCATAATCTTTCTCTTCCATTTAATGGGCCTAAACAATAAATACATCAATGGCAATAAATTAGGTATCAGTAAGTAGTTATTCGCTAATGAGAATCCTCCTCATCCTTCTTCAGCGTAACAACCAGAACAGTATTTCATATTGTTCTCAGGCCTCTGAGATCTCCGTCAAAGATATGGCACTGTTTTAAAACATTTTCTATGCTGAGTCATAAGCACAAAAATCAAACATCATTCCAAAGTGGTTGCAACGTAACCTATCCACAGAAGTACAAAAAGAAATCCCCTGGTAAACAAATAGCCTATTGTAGCAAGCATAGCTAAATAAACTAGTGTCACTTTGTTCACGGCATTCTCTAATGCAGATGCAGTTGGTTTATAAAACAAGTAAAAAGAAGAGAAGTCATCATTGCCCCAGTTGTAAAATTGCATGGCACACGTGCAAAACGGTACATTTCTAAGTAGAAAAGAAAGAAAGTCAAAGAAAACCTGTTCTGGAAAAGCAATAAATAAGCCTCCATGGGTGTAAGCCTCTGGGGAGTACAACATCCATTAACTTGTTTTATTCTCTTTTTTTTTCTAGGTGAAAATAAAGGAGGTCTTTCTGAACACACACAGGACGACCACACAACATTATGTCCTCTTGTTCGTGTCTTTATATCAAAAGTCCCACAATGCAATGTTCTCTTATTGTCCGGTCGGCCCCCATGTTGTAAATGTCCACAAAGAGAAACGCACCAAAATATGGATCCAGCATTGATGACCTCAGCTGTCCTTCCCTTAGATGGCCAGAAACGCTTTGTGGGGGGAAAAAAAAGTGTCCATCATATCCACGTGAATGATGGGTATGTGGGTGATGGCGTTGCAAAAGCCAGGGTTTGCAGTCGGAGACGCCTGTTCATCCGTGATGCATGAAGAAAGCCAGTCAGGCGATGGCCCTCACCCTCCTGCAGTAGGCAGTACACATCACAACAGTCACTGACAGGCTGCCGAAGCCTCAGTCCTGTCCACATTCAATGCTGTAGATGTATGCTTCCGTTTTCTCTCATGTTTTTTTTTTTTGTCTGAATTGTTTTTAAGATTTTCAGTATGTCATATAGATATATATCTGTACGTAAGCAAAGGATTTAGTCAAGTCTGGCATTTTCTGTTTTATGGATCACGGGCCAAAAAGGCCGCCGTTCTTCGATTGACATAAAACCCATCCCTTATTCATTTAAAAGCCATTGCATCTGTTTCCCCTCAAACAAGACGCAAACGTTTGAAATGAAGCCAAAATGCCATTAGATGCAAAGTTGGAATTAGATGTCAAATACTTCTGGCCATTAGCCTGGTTCCGTTGCAGTTGTTGACAGTAGTGAATAAATATCATCGCAATTTTCTTTCTGATTTGTCAAAATGCCAGACTGGAATATGTCCCGCCTCCCCAAACCCTCTCAACCCCACCGCACCCCCAGCATCCCCTCACCGGTCCAGGCCAATGAGCAGGCGGCTCCTCTCCTCCTCTTTCTGGCTCTCATTCTTCAGGTCAGCAAACACCTGAGTGAAGTAGTGCGGGTCGGAGTTTATCTGGAGCATCTTTGCACTCATCAGGTTGATGATTGAGAGGCAGCGGTCCCAGAAGGTCTCCTTGGAGCTCTCCACTAAGAAGGGCTTCAGAGGATAGGAGATCTCATTGCCCATGTAGGAGTAAGACAGGTAGAGGCAGGTGAGCAGCACAGCCTGCAGCTCGTGCTCCGTGGCCACCTCGGAGGAGACCACGTCACGGCACAGCATGTAGACAAAGACCACATTGGCAGGGGTGATGAAACCCTGGTCCTGCCAGCCCTGGAGCAGCAGGGAGCGGTCCACACTGCGCAGCCACAGCACTGGGTCAGTGGGGGACAGATGTTTCAGACGGTAACAACGCCGGCACAGAAACTCCCCAAGGCAGCGCAGGAGCTCGCTGGTGGAGGCCTGGACAATCACTCTCTTAGGTGTCCCAGGGGCCACGTTGGAGTTGGTGACAGGGGCCTTCTTGACAGACGACACTGTGTTGTTCGAGCTCTTGGTGAGAGCTGGGGTGCTCTGATCCTGGGTGAAGGTGGACAGGTTAGCACAGGACTGGGACTTCTTCAGGTTTTCATTGTTCAAATGGGTGACATTGTTCTGGTAGGTGCCATTGGGCTGCACCTTCTTGGAGCCTTTCTTCTTGGCCGACACTGCTACGATCCGTTTCCATGGGAGCACGTTGATGAGCGAGTGGCGCTTCAGGTTCTTGTCTTTGGCGTTCTTGCTGTTCTGGACAGCCGTGTAGTGGCCCACAGTGGCCGGTCCATCCTCAAAGAGGGCCGCCTTTCGGTAGCTAGGTGACAAAGACAGCACGGTTCCCATGGTGACTGTGGGGGTGTGTCCAGGGGCTTCAGCCGCACTGGGTCAGAAGAGCTTTTGCCAGGGAAGATCCTGAGTGTCTCAAAGCTTCAGTGCTTCTGGGAGTTGGAGTCCCCGGCTATAGGCTGCCTCTGGGCATCTAAAGCCTTGAAGGAGATTGTCTTGTAAACTGCTCTCTGACGGGAGGGGGGTAACGATCACCTGGACTGAAACAGCCACTGCTGTGTCTCACCTCTTTGTCTGTGTCTCCAGATGGCCACTGGTGGAAAAAGAAAAGATCAATAATCAGAAACCAATTGGTAGAGGATCAATTTGTTTTGAATCACCCGTGTTTACAAAGAGCAGAAAATGTTGATCTGATATGAGGTCTATCATTTTCAGCTTCCATCAGACACCTTTACAGTTGGCAGGTATGTAATGTTCTCATGACCATGTTCCTGAGTGGTTTATCTGACAGAACCCCGAGCTTATTAGCAATATTGATTTGACTCAGTAAGTGGTGGAATGGATCCACCTATAGCCTGGCTCATAGCCTATCATTAATTCAAACAATATACATCCCCCTTTGCCGCAAATGTTATAAGTCGGTAATCATCTTCACTCTGAAAACATTTTAGTTTCAAAATGTTCATGTCATGTTCATCTGCAGTATGGACCGCATGGGGGAAAACTATAAGGCATATGATCTACTATGTACTCAGTTGAAAATGGCTCCGGCATATGATACATGAACATTTTATAAAGAGAGATCCATATTTTCTATGGGCAATGGCCGACAAGTCCCACTGAGCCATGCGCCACCCTCGCACCAAAATGGAAGACAGAAAGGTAAACACCACCATAGCAGGTGAAGGTCGCGCTGGATTCATTGAAAACTCAGTATATTAAAGCACAGTCACATAACCGACCTCCTTGTACAGCGGGATAGAAACATTTTATTTTACAATCACGACACCGCTTCTCACTGCGGCCAATGCCTTTGAAAGCATTTGCTCATTTGCGCAGGATCCAACCTGCTCGATCCTTCATTCCATCACCCGGTAATAAAAAACTATCTGATGATCTATTCGTCAACCGTGAAAGGAAATGATCAATCAGAGTTTAGTAATATGGCTAAAATGAGCTGACAATAAAGGATTGGTTGGGTTTGTTTTGATTTGTTTGGCTGGGTTGATGAGCTGTGGACGACGGGTGCTGTCTGTGGTGCTGAAACTGAGCCTCTGCGTCGAAATGAAATTTTCCATTTCCTTACATATCTAATGTCTCACAATATGCTGGGGGTGTGTTTACATCCCGCTTCGGTCTGTTTCCAAATGTCCCCACTTGCATATAGCTGCGCATCACCTGTTTTCAATCATAACGAATGCGCACATATGCGCAAGGACAACAGCTTTCATTGCGGATGCTCTTAGAATGAAAGCCAACTTACCAGATATCCAGTTTAAACGGTGAATGGGTGTACTGTAAAGATGATGCTCCGTGTTTTTCTTTTCCTTATACAACGCGATTAAAACCTGAAACCATTTCGGAAGAAAGAAGAGGAAAATAATCCGAGCCGAGAGTCAAGCGGCGGAGTCAGGCGCCTGGCGTGGTCACTGTGCGCAGAGGAGAGTCGGCAGTTGTGGAATGGATGCTGGGATGAGGATGTGCTCCTGGTCCTCCTGACCGCGAGATGCGGATGCTGCTGTTGTGTACTGACACTGGGTGGTTGACGCAAAGGCGGTGGTGGGGCGCCGCTCTGCGCTCCGCGCGCGCTGCTGCTGCTGCTGGTGGGAAACGACTCCGCCTATAGGCGCTCAGCAGACTGAACCCCATGAACTCACACAGGATGTTTTCCTTCATGATACCATAAGCACTGACTGCATCGTCTCTTTATGCAGTATGTTAGCAGCCATAGCTGAATTCAGTGTATGGCATTCGTAACAGAGAAGCATCTGTAAACCACAGGAACCACACTTTCTCGACTGGACACACAAAATGAGACACAAAATGACAAGTTCTCACTGCTGTAATTTGACTTGTGTATTTTGTTGTTCAGTTGAGGTTTTGGGGCAGATTCACATTCACTGAATATTCTTCCATAAGCTCCAGGTTAAAGCAGAGGATGTAAGATACAGTCGTTTTGTTCTGTTTTATTCATTTATTTTGTAGAAACAATTACAAATGTGTTATTGTACAAATAGCAGAAACACATTTGTTATACCTGTTCTACACCACTTGTAATGTCGCAGGCAGTGTTGAAGCGACGCGGCTAACGTGCTAGCTAGCGGCGTCCAGTGACTGGAGCCGGCGCTGTGCCTTGCTGACTCACTGCTGAACGGTGGGCAATGGTAATTGCTAGCGGATGTT
This sequence comes from Trinectes maculatus, assembly GCA_016785345.1. Classification (NCBI taxonomy): domain Eukaryota; kingdom Metazoa; phylum Chordata; class Actinopteri; order Pleuronectiformes; family Achiridae; genus Trinectes; species Trinectes maculatus. Next base: position 6,565 of record JAFBJQ010040681.1, on the reverse strand, counting down.
AGCCAGCGAGCTCGTTAGCAGCGTTGCTAACCTTAGGCCTGTTATTGAAAGATGCGGTAGTTACCGTTAATGTTGTGTTTTTGACAGCATAGTGTTGTCTTGCGATGTTTTGCCACCGACCGCAAATTTTAAGCTAATTGCATTTTGTCAACCCAGTTCTCTGTAATATGATCACCATTGTGGCTAATGCAATTAGCTTGGTGTTAAAAGCCCTGAATTGTATTTTCATCGCACTTAATTGGACATTTGTGAGTAATTGACCAGTGTGTTTTTATACGCGTTTGTGTGCTCTTACGATCCAATGGGAATCATAAGAGTAGGTTCTTTAAATGCTTCTCAACATGTCTTGATAGCTGCCACTGACCTATAATTGCCTTGTCACACCAGCTCATTAGCTGTCAACAGTCCAGACGTTTCGTCTAAACTTGCATGTATTTCTCACTGTTGAAATGATAACGTTTAATTACGCTCTAAGTAATTTATAAGCAAACTACTCCATCAGCAATTTGACATTTAGGAAAGTCTTTTAACAGACTTTAAGATAAATATTCACCAGTTCTGACCTGAACAATGTGAGAGCTCTTTTTAATGTTATTGCGAAGTCAACAATCACAAGGGCCTTTGGGTAAATTTGACCCTTTTGACATTTGTTTGACATATTAAACCATGACTATTAATACTGAGCATCATTATCAATCAAAACTCTCGTTTTCATGTGTGATGTGTGATAGTTGAATGTTGAATGATACTGCATTCAGAAAAAGAGATAATGTGACGATAATATAACTGTACTTAGGACTAAGTGAAATCTTTGTTTTCCGGCCCATACATGATGCCAGTAAGAGGAAAAACAGCTCACTCTGATTCTTAAACTAACATATGACATTATGTTGGGGTTTTTTTAATGAATAAGCTGCTACTTTCACAGTGAGGAGAGATGTTCAAGAGAATGACGAGGAAGCAGTCAGGGTCAAAGAACAGAGCATCCTGGAGCTGGGGACCCTCCTGGCCAAGACTGGACAGGCTGCAGGTAATGTTGAAACTCATCTACACATGTATTTTCTGCTTATTTTAGTTGTGCAGCTAACCCTATAGCAGTTTCATAAAATCATTTCTTGCATATTCATGATATATTTCCCTGCTGTTATCTCTAGAACTGGGGGGTCTGCTCAAATTTGTGAGGCCATTCCTGATTTCCATCAGCAAGGCCAAAGCAGCCCGGCTGGTCCGTTCTCTGCTGGACCTCTTTCTCGACATGGAGGCAGCGACGGGACAGGAAGTAGAGCTGTGTCTTGAATGTATTGAGTGGGCCAAGGCAGAGAAGAGGACCTTCCTACGACAAGCTCTGGAGGTAAGGAGGGTTATGTAGTCTTGTAGTCAACTGGCTGCTATCACAATGGGAAAACTGTGCCAAATGTCACTTGATCTATGCAACATTTACTTTTCTGAAAATGCTGTAATATTATATGACTCGCGTCCAGTACATGTGGTCCATAGATTCATGTTTAGACAAAAATGCAAAGGTATACAACTTACCACCAACAGCTGATGGATCCATTTTCTAACTTAACCGTAGTTACATACAACACCTTCTTTATTTAATGATAGTGAAAACAAGAGCAGTGTACCTAAACAGAAATAGAAGCTATGAGATGGATCAGTGGAGTGGGAGGCATTGCAATTTCAGGCGAATGGTGAAGTATTTAGTTGTCAGTAGAAATACAACATTTGCTCCTTAGCTTCACTGTGGGTGAATACATAATCAATTTAATAAATTATGAAGCTGATTTGTTAAGTTTGCCCGTATTCCTGGCTCATTAGGTTGTACTTTGTTTAAAGTTAAGATTCCTTTCTGTTGATATTTGATGTAACTAACATGCTGGATGCTTTTCTCTAATGCAGTAGACTGGCACAGCTATGAGTGACAGCTCTCCCTCTTCTTTCAGACACGACTGATCTCACTCTATTTTGACACCAAAAGATACCAGGAAGCCTTGGCGCTTGGTGAGTTTCTTTCGCTCTTACAGTAAATGGCATTTGTAGACAGGTGTTGCTTTTTCCTCTGACGCACAGCATTTGACGCACATGAACACCACACAGACGTTATCTAGTCTATCATGAATCACTAAAGACTATGATGTAAAGACACAAAGATAACATTTCACTTTTTGATTCAGTTGTGAGCTGCAATAAAAATTGACTAAGGTGGCAAATAGTTGACAATAGCAATTGTACATTGTCTGTACATGTCTGTTCCTCAGAAATTTCAACCTGTCAATTAATTTTATTTCCTTCAGGCTCCCAGTTGCTTCAGGAGCTGAAAAAGATGGATGATAAAGCTCTTCTGGTTGAGGTTCAGCTGCTTGAAAGTAAGACATACCATGCTCTCAGTAACCTCCCTAAGGCCCGCGCTGCCCTCACGTCAGCCCGGACTACCGCCAACGCCATTTACTGTCCTCCAAAGCTCCAAGCAGCGCTGGACATGCAGTCAGGTAAGATGTATTTACAATTCTTCTGTCCAAAGCTTACATGGACTACATTGATTTTATTGACATGGACAGTTTTATTGTCCACAAATTGGTTTGGGTAGAATCAAGACTAGGCTATGGATTTTTTGCATTACAGGTATGCCCACAAAATAAATACCGGTATATATGGTAATTTATTTATCACAACTTGATTCTGTATTCTTTATTTTGTCATTTCCAATAGCACTCCAACATAATGAAAAAGTTGAAAATGGTGTTGATTAAAATTGTTTCTGTTTACATGTCAGGGAACGACTGACCCTGCTTATTTTGGTTATAGATGGTCACTGTTGTGGTGTGTTATGTGTTGCAGGAATCATCCATGCAGCTGAGGAGAAGGACTGGAAAACTGCCTACTCCTACTTCTTTGAGGCCTTTGAGGGCTATGACTCTATCGACAGCCCCAGAGCCATCACGGCACTCAAATACATGCTTCTTTGTAAAATTGTACTTAACTTGTGAGTACAGCTTAAAACAAATGTCTTAAACTGTGTGTTCATTTCATCCAAATAGTATAGTTGAATCATATTTGATTGTTTATTTTTCTGTTATTTTACTCTTCCAGACCAGAGGAGGTACAGGCCCTGATCAGCGGTAAATTGGCTCTAAGATACGCCGGCCGACAGGCAAGTGCCTATCATTTTCTACACATTGTAAATTGGGCAAAGCAGTTTAATATGTAATTTATTTCAGCTCCATGCAGCTTTACACACTATGCATGAATAAGTTTGACACAAGGAATCAAAGCTGCTTGTGGAGAGCAGAACAACAACATGTGAATAAAAAATACTGCCCTTTGTTCTCTTTATGTCACTGTTGATTTGTTTTTTTTCAGTAAAGTTGACAAAAGCAGGCCTTAATGGATATGCCAGTTTGTCTTTCATGTTCTCCAAGAAAATGATCTTCACTGTATTTGCAAGATCTACACATTTGTGTAGGTCACTAAAAGACATTTCACAATTTTTTTCTGAGTAATGACAGTGTTTTTGTCTTGTCTCTTTAGACAGATGCACTGAAATGTGTTGCTCAGGCCAGCAAGAATAGATCATTAGCAGACTTTGAAAAGGTAAGATTGCTATGCTAGTCTTATTGGGTCTGCATGAGCTTTTTTGAATTTGTTTTTTCTTTAGCTGCTGCTTCTTTTGTCAGCTGTTAGCTAGTTCCACAATTTCGTGTTAAAACAATGATACCTGATGATATTGTACCAAAAGCCTTATCTTAGTGGGTTGCCTTGTGTGTTTTGCATTATGGGGATTTCTCATACTCTGCCGAATTTTTGAAGTCAAGTTTTTGTAACTTCCAGGCCCTAACAGAATACAAAGCAGAACTGAGGGATGACCCAATTATCAACACTCACTTGGCCAAGCTGTATGACAACCTGCTGGAGCAAAACCTCATCCGCGTCATTGAACCTTTCTCCAGAGTACAGGTTAGGAATTGTAAGAACCTTCCATTGAGGCATTTTAAGTGAAGACTTGCTGCATTGATTGAAGTCTTGAGCTTTCTTTATATCAGTGTTATTGTAGTTTTCTTCTCACCTGATTTGCTTAATGTCACAGTTATAATAGTCCGTCCAAAATTTTGTACCACAGCTTATTTCACAAGAGCTAATACTGGCACATCTTTACATATCGTAGAGTGACAGCTATTACTGTACTGTTGTTCTTATCAACTAAATATTGGATGAGTATCTGATTTGTACTCTTGCTTTGTTTTTAGATAGAACACATATCAGGTCTAATCAAACTGTCAAAGGTAAGAATCTTTGCCTACCATTTTTGAGCATTACAGATATTGTCGGCATCTCTTAAATATGAGTTTTGTTATTTATTTCTTTTTAAAGGGGGATGTCGAGAGGAAATTATCACAAATGATTCTGGACGCAAAGTTTCATGGTACTTTTCTTTGCCTATACAAGTCTATATTAGACAATTCCACTTCACGGACAGCGCAATAATGTTAATAATTATTGAATGATACTGTTACAGGAATCCTTGACCAGGGAGAAGGTGTCCTGATCATATTTGAAGAGCCCCCAGTGGACAAAACTTACGAAGCGGCATTGGAAACAATTCAGAGCATGAGCAAAGTTGTGGATTCACTTTACAACAAAGCCAAGAAGCTAACATAGGTTAGAAACAATTCTATGTATAAAGATAATAAACAAGGTTTCCATTCTCTTTCCTCTCTGCTTAAAGTAATTTTTTCTCCCATCCTTAGAGTAGACTACCACAGCAGTGCGATGGAGGAACTGTGTGTGTGTTTGGCCAGCGTGTGTAACATTTTAAAAAAGGGGACAAGGGAGAGCAACACAAAGTTCCACAAACTGCAACAAACAGGATTCCCCTTCAAACTCCTCCTCCTCTCCCTCAATGGACAATGTCATCTCTTCTCTCGTTTGTTTGATTTTTTTCCTTTTGATTTGACGTCTCTTCAGGATTCTGTATAACACTCAGCGGCCAAATCAGGCCATCAGGGATTATTGTACGACCACAATAAAAGGATTAAAAGGTTAAAGATTACATATATGTTTATATCTTCTATAAGGTTGGTCATACCAACCCTTAGGCTGACTTCACTGCTACTTTAAAGGTGCAACATTGACCTCTGTGGCCTCAGACTCTACTACCCACTAGTATAGTATAAATGAGGCTTTCTCTTTATCCATATCTTTCAGAAGCACACTGTTCAGTTTTTGGAAGGTTGGGTTATGTCTTGGGATAGTGAGCTCTGGTCATAGAGCTCCTTCCAGCTACTTTTTTCCTCGTCATATCAATGCCAACACTTATGTCCCCTACTGTATTTCAGATATGTATTAAACTCACTTTATTTGGTTTTGTGTTTGTTTTTTGTTTTTTAAGAAAATCAAATCATTGCAACATGTCTGCCCCTCCTGCTTATGTAATTTTATAGAACAGACAGGATGCCATTCACCACTAGTGCCACTTTTTCGGCGCTTCTGTTTGCCTCAGTGTTTGGGTGCAATATGAAATCGGAGGGCAGAGGTGGAAATTGCCTCTGAATGTCTGAGTTATCCCCGAGTGAGTATTTCTTCATTGTTAGTTATTAGCACTAGTGTGGTATGCTAGTAACCAAACAATTTGTATGGCTTTGATTTTGGTTTTGATTTTTTTCTCTGATAAAGACATTTTCAAAATAAATATTTTGTATTTTAAGGGCCTTGTCTTGTGTCTTGCCAAAAAACTGCAAGTGTGATCTGATACATATTTGAATATGCAATGGTATTTGTTTTGAAATCAGAAGGGTGAGAGAACTAAGTACATTCCTGAAAAAATCTTTTTTTAAAAATCTTAATTTTTCCTCAAAGGTTTTTTTTATGGTTGAGTGACAGAGAATAGAAGTGAAGGTATATATGTTGAAGTACAACATAAAAGATATCACTCTTCAAAGTGGCCTAACTGAACATACACCTCTTTAACCAAATCCTGATATACACCTTATTCCTCTTTGCATTTGAGCTCTATAATTGTTCACAAACTATTCTAAATATATGAAGAAGACACACAATAAACACATGCAGGCATTCCTTCAGATCTTCCAAAAAAAAAAGCTCCATAAAAAGGTATTTTTTCACATGTGACCTTTCATGGTCCATAAATCTCTACGTGGCTCCTGGATGATCAGCTCGGTGCTTCAAGTCACAGTGTAAAATTACACCAAAGATTTACTTGTGACTGAAATTTAGTTTTTGGAATTGTTTGTTATTGAAACACTGTGATATTTATTTGTAGAACGCTCACTGTGGTGCTGCTAGTCCTTACGTGGCAGAAAGGGGGCAGCAAATCTTGTGGATGCCAATGCAAAGTCTTGTTGGGTAGAGCTGGAGGTTTGTGAAGGAGAGTATAGCCCACTATATGGCTGCATGTGCATGAGAAGTGGTGCGGGGCCTGCTGTTGAATGCCTGGCTGCAGTGCTCCTCTGGGGTTGTAAAGCTCTGGGCCCAGCAGGGTGCCTGGGGCCAGGGGGGGCCAGGGGAGGCCAGGGGGACACGGAGGAGAATGGGCTCTGTGAGAGAG